>JAFIDM010031848.1:8405-31463 GCA_023159025.1 Thereuonema tuberculata | reverse complement strand
ACTATGGTAAGAATTCTAACAATCTTCAGTGATTTCGGATAAAAAGCATATTTTTTTTTGGCTTCTCATAGATAAAAATAACTTCAAAAAATCTCCTACTGTAACACTGTACATTATTTTGTAGGGTGACCAGGAAGTTCCCGTACTCCTTAATATAATAATAAAATAGCGTATACGGTCACCCTGTACAGTTCCAGCAAAGGCCCTAGGAACCGGTGATGCCATGTAACAAGATCTGGGACTACATGACGTAACGGATGGACTCTTGAAAGGATTTTCAATTAAAGCAAGCGTCATTGCCTATTTCCGAAGTCGTTGCTAATATCTTACTGTAAAAACCTATGGTAAAACCCAGGGCTTTGGAGAGGAGCCGGCAGCTAGAGCTAGAGCAGTTGGGCAGTGGGTTTCTGTCCGGACCTGGTGAGGAGCCGCAGCGCACAAGGTTTTGACCGCTCGCTGCTCCAGACTGTTTTATCAGTATAAATTCAAAAGTTTAGTTATTTTCAAATATTTACATCAAAATTTGAGTGTGTGTGTTGACAATGCAGCGAACATGACGTTTGCAATAAAAATAATTCAGCAACAGAGAAGCTGTTTCTAATTCTGATAATATAAATAAAACCGAAATTGTTTCACTGAAGAAAGAAACTGAGAAACATGATGGCCAAGAACTCGACATGGATGTCCCTGCACAATGGGTTGAGGATACTAGTCCTACATTGCCAACATGGATGCTTGAAGATAATTCAAAAGTGATGAGGTGTGGCTTTCTCACTCTTCATTTGTCAATCCGGAGTAAATTGAAATAAGAACCCGCAAATGAATTTTAATGGAAATTACGACAAGTCGTTGTCAAATTACGAACCCTAAACATTCGCAGTATTTCTAATAAAATTACATGGGCTAACCTAAACCTTGGATACTGTGACTGGTTGGGGTTCATCGTTTGCAATATTTGATGATCTACTTGTATTTAAGCATTATTGTGAACAAGTAGTTGCGTCTGGAGCCAGAGAATTGATATTAAATAAAACCGAATGGCACGAAACTAAGAATATAAGAGATCTCCTGCCAAAGCCAAATGTTACCCTTCAAGCTGCTGACATAACTTCGGGAGTTTACATGAAGGAGTGGCAAAAACACGTGTTACCACGAGAGACATTCGAATGATCATCTATTGAATATTCAAGAGAGGCTACTTTGGTAACTCGAAGAAGCAAAATATCGATATAATAGGACCAAAAACACACATTTCAATTTCGTGACTATATTGCTATATTTTCATCTGCTTAAAATAATTACGCCATCTGAACAACAACTATTCCTACTGTCCTGATAGTGTTGCACAGCTATTAAGTCCTCAAAGTGCAGGTGTAGGATTTCAACGAAGTGGTCAAAGCTAAGTGGAACAGAACAATATGCACATCTAACTAAAGCCACTTTTTCACATTCAACATCACTTCCACATTCAAGCAGTCCAATATCAAAAGCCACATTAATTACATTTTCAAACGATGATATTGGTATGTCAAGGTCATAACCTCCCTTTTGTCAATTGTAGCATAGGCTTGTACTTCGGTGTAGAAAGTTGATTTTATAGCACAGAGTGAAGTCTGATGGTGAAACGCTGATTCTGTAACTTTTCTTGTGGTTTTTTACACTGACATCTTAAAAAATCATTAATTCATCTCATGTAGAGCTTATATTGCCTAAAGAAGTAAACATCAAGAGTTTGGTATATTTTGAGATTAAGTAAGTGTTAGTGTGCATAACATGCCACCGTCGAATGGCGCTAGCAGACAGCAGCGAAGTTTTGCATGGAAATTACTCATACCACTTTTTTTTAGGTTTGAGCGATTTCAATTCTCAGCACATTTTGGTGCGGATCTCAGCGTTCGAGGTCACGGACTTCCCTTGTTAGATGAACGGAGCGTTGAACCAAAAGCCACACCCACAAGAAAAGAAGTTCTGTTGATGTCCTTCTTAACATTGATATTAAATGAGGATGACTTTCTGTATAATGATTAATAAAGTTTATTTAAAAAAATACACTTGTTTTCTAATATTTCATCTTTGAAAAAACAGAATTTATTTGGAGCTTAGAGCGGAGAAAGGAGCGGAGCAATTACAAATTTCATCTGCTCCAAAGCCCTGGTAAAACAACTTCTTACTCTAATTTTTATTTTGTTTCTTAAATATCAAGAAGTAAATTAGATAAGCTATTTTTTAGATATGCTATCGATTTTTACTTTATTTGTCTTTAACAAAGCAATACTTTAGCAAAATAAATATATTATTTTTAGATTGTTTCCTGTTTTATAAAAATGCTGATTCAATGTAAATGACGATTAGTTGAAAATAGGGAAAAATCTAAATATTTTAATTTTATTGTTATATTATTATAAATCTGAAGCCTTAATTATCTGTAACTTATCAACATTTTTTATGCTATTTTTTAAACAGTTTTGCAAACCTATTTTAAAATTTTTGTTCTCAGAAACGCAGGCAAAATATTATTGGTTTCAAAAGCCAGCGTTTAACCGTTGCTCCACATGACCACTTCCTCTGAATAGACAGAAGAGAGTTAATAAGCCAAAACTTGAAAATTATACAAAATAGTCAAAGGGATTAAATAAAGAAGGAGGGGAAGATGTCTCCATCTTTCATTGTAGCCTGTTTTTTCCGGAGGGTCCTAAATAGGAATTGTGCAAAGTTTGGTGCACATCGTTCAAAGGAGTGTATAGCGAACAAAGAAACAAACTTCCTCATTTATAAATATAGGAGATAATAAAAAAAAAAAGTTATTCAGCAAAGTGTTTTTCGAAATATGTAAACCTTATCAAATTTATTTTACTGAAGGCTTTATAATGCTTCTAAACTACAAATAATCGTAAATTGAATTCTTTATAGAAAGTAATAAACAAAAAAAATAAGAAAAAGTCAAAAATGTTGCCAGTTGTAACAAGAATTCTAACTCCCATAAGACAAATTGATTTGATTCAAGTTTTCGTTAAATAGTTTTAATCCTAATTTTTAACGTACATTCTTAATTCATTTTAAATGGAAAAACTATTTCAACTATTTTAATATTTTTTTATTTTCTTACGCTTTTATTTTCTCTTTGAAATATTTGTGTTTCTTCGTGAAAGCTCATAATGTTTCTTGCCACAAAATTAGATTAGATTAATAGTGGGATCAGGGTTCTAGACCCTGCGCACTTCAACCAAAAAGATTTATTGTGCTCCCATTTTCGCGATGTTGGGGAGCTCCCGATACCAGTGAACTTTATAAGTTCCAGTATCTTACTTCCTAAACTTGCGTCAAATTCATCTCCCGGCTGTTTACCAGCAAATACCCTTCTTCTCCTAAGGTCTAAGGATTCGCAGTCCAGGATTAAATGCTTGGCTGTCTCCGGCGACTGCCCGCATTATCTGCCGCTGATGTCTACGTGAAGTACACCTTCTACTTTCAGATGTTTCCTGAAGTGGCCGTATCCACTGATAAATGCTTAGCTAATCGACCCGGCCCCAACTTTGTCCCGTGGTCAAGGAAGCGCCGGGAGCCTGACCTCCCGCGCCCCGAACGCCGAGTCTGGCGTGGGATTAGAGAGAGAGCGACCTCTGTCAAGTCTAATCAAGGACCTTGAAAGCGAAGTTAAGGGTCCTTGCACTAGCTTTTTCGCCAAGGTTTGGCCAGGAAAGAGATTCCATCTTAGTTTGTGTTCTTTTTTTTGTCCCAATTTAAATAACAGTGCAACATTCTTTGTTTGTTGCTTTGCAAGCGGTGTTCCAGTGAGATTTGTTTAATGCATAGAAAGGCTAAAATGACTGCCATTGAATGTTACTAATTGCAGCCATGGTTGTCATGACAGTTGGATTCTTGACTGATGAAAAGTATGATGTGATAAATGCAGATGCGGCGAAAGAAATGGAAAGTGTAAGAACAGATTTTCTACTTTATAACTGTGGCGCCATCTGGTGGTCGGAAAGCATGGAATAAAGTTTCGTTGTTTTGACACAAAATCCCGCATCAATACGAGGATTTCTGTTAAATCTACATTTTTCTACTATCAGTATTCCACAAATTATTGTTTTTTGAATTTTTTAGTTACTTTTGGATCACGCGGTATGTGAACTAGTTGCCATTGTGGTTAGAATATCACAGTTGCAAATAGAAAGTGTCATTGGCATTATCATTAATAATAATAATAGCAGAATAATGAGAATTTTGATCCCCTCTTCCCATTATATTTACAAAAAATGTTCAGCCCTAGCAGTTCTAGATTTCCTAGGGACCCTCTCCCCTACCTACGTTGGGAACTTGCACAGATAACAAGAATCAGTCTTCAACGGCAAAGGTATTTCTAAGGATATCTGCCTTCTCAGTGAGAAATAATTATTTTCTGCAAGAATGACTACAAAACTATAAGTTGGAATTCAGTTTATTTTTGTTTGCCATTATTAAGTTAACAAAGATAATTCTGTTATGTTTACTGGTCAGTTACAACGAATGCCAACGATGTCACAAGCAGTAAGGATAAACATCAGTACCTGTTACAATGAAATAACAATAAATACGAGACTATATGAACTACACTTTTGTTATACTCTAGTATTTAAGGAAATGCATTCGAAAGAACATTGCTTTTACCACAACATGGTCGCTTAGCAACACCTCGGCCTAAATGTCAGTATAATATTTCAAAAGAAATTACCAAAAAAAAGTAGCAACATGGAAAATAATTAAGTGGCATTTTTTGTTGAAAATTTTGAGGAGCTTATGATTTCTTATTTTTTAGGATTTTGATTCCAAATTGGTCAGATTTTAAATAGAGAGTAATCAGATAGCTGAGTTAGGGTTAGGTTGAATTACATGCAAGATTTGATTCAGTTTTATTCATCTGCGAAACAAAATTTCATAATTGAAAAATTCTTTCAAATTTGATTTTATTTTGGAATGGATTGAATTTCCAAGCAATAATACTGTTGTATTAGTCTAATAATAAAGAACAGTTGCTAGACATTCATTTAATGTTGTTTTAGAATCTTAATTCCAGATAAATCAAAAATCAATCATTATTTTTCTTAATTACAAAAGTTAATTAATAATTTGGTATTACTAGGCCATTTCATAAAATTCACTTTTTAGAAAAAAAAATAAACACTCATTTCATAGTGATTTCATACATATTAGTTAAATATGTATGTAGTATTCTTCAAAGAAATACTTCTATTCGCCATTATTACTGTAGAAATAAGTACTGTCTGATCTCTTAAGCATATTATTGCACATAAAAAGTTTTTTGTTTTATTTTTTTGTATCGTTTTGTTAAAAAATCAAGTATCTGGGGTTACATTTAAAGATGTAAAGCTACAATTCTTGTTTTGATGATCATACAAGGTGATTCTAAATTCATAAGACAAACTTAAAGGGGTGATAAAAACACTAAAATTAATCAAGATAAATTTCTGATCTAGTAATTGCTGGTATCTGTGTTACAATTTTATATATTTTGTAATTGTTTAAGTGGGTAGTATTGCTATGCAGAGCGATTGAAAATCCCCTCTATGCACTTTAAATAGGAATACAAAAACAACCCGTATTCATAGAGGAACGTATGTCCGCAAACACCACCCAAATGTGCTAGAAGGTACACTAAGGTTCAGTAATAAGACAAGTACGTTAGACTATGTTAATTAGCTCTATGTTTACAATACGATAGTAGGGTGTACACAGTCATGTCGTGCTTCCGTCGAATGATCCACTTGCACACAATCTGTGGAGCAAACGTTTGACGATTGGACATATGTCTGTCGGGAACCGTTAACGATACAATCGTACAGTGACTGGTCCGTTTTCATTCTACACCGGCACAAATCTACCCTCTGAGCATTCGTGAAGCGATACATCTTACTCGAACAAAGTCAACACTTCAAATGACGATGATTCACCCGGCCCAACTAAATGTGTTGCCAACAGTACTCTCTAGAACACTCGGTTGGAATTTGTGGACAAACGTTCCACTGTGAGTTACGTTTTGTTTTTGTATTCCTGACCGACCTTTAAAATTTGTACAGGAAATTTTAAATCCCCCTGTATATCTTTATTCCATTAGATCAATATTCCAGCTTACTATTTTTTTAATGGTAAAAGTTAACGATGATATAATTAATCATTTAACAGTTTTTCTATTACCATTTAAAAAAAATTCGAGTTCTGCTGAGATATTCATAAAAATTAAAGTATAATTTAAAGCTACTTTTGAAACTAGATTGTAATTTTATCAACTTGGAAAAATAGTAATAGTGCATATTCTGTTGTTTTCATCTAAAAATTTCTCTTTAACAGGACTATATTGATATTTTCAAATTCAGCACAATTCAGAATGAGAGCCAACGAAATTAGCGTATATGTATCCTTATGGAGCACAAGTATTCAAAGATGAAAAATGCCAAAAGTAGTGATTTATACCATGTATCTTCTTTTCAATTCGAAGTCAATTCGAAACATAAATTGTGGCAACGGGGCTAAGATTAAATGATCTTCTTCTACGTCAGACAGAACTGTGATGTTTTCCTGGATTGAACTGTGCTATCCAAGAACCCTTACCAAAGGGCATGTGCAAGATGGAAATCAAGAAGATTCCGCTAGGAGAATACAAGATTATGTCACCACGGTAAGTGTACAGCAGAGGAAGATGAACCCGCCTTGAAACAGCCAAGATAAGGTCCGAGATGTCAGGAAGATATGCCAGTTCCAGCCCGCTCCAACGCCAACAGAGTAGTAAGGCCTTTGCCCACCAGGGACAACCAACAAAGATGTCCGAATCCAAAGTGTAATCGTAGATAAAGACACCATGTTACTTCATCTTCATCCAGATAAAGTTTTCTTTTAGCATATTTATAATAACTTTATAATAGAAATAAGATTACATCTCAAATATTCTTGGAAGTACAATAATTTATTATAATAATTTATTACTATCTCTTTATTGAGCAAAGAAAACTACACGTAGGAATGTTCATTGTGTGTAATATAATAAAATAAGGACCAAACACACCATAATCCAAACACAAAAGAGATTATAATACGTTTTATATAAGGCATGTTTCGGGGATCTATCCCCATCTTCACATTACAACGAAACTAAAAATATAAAAACGGATTCCGTCAAATTCAAAAGCAATAAAATTACAAATGTTAGTAAGAACATCATCAATAATACATAACAATAATCCATTAGTCACAATGTTAAAATGTGACTGATCAAACTAAGCCATTGTAAACTTTAAAACCATATAGAATAAATGAGTATTCCAATATTAAATATCCCATAACAATCCGAGTTGTCTATTATTGAACAAAACTAATTAAGATCATACTGCAAAGCATTTTGTACAGAAATGTCCGTATTATAACAGTGATGACACTTCTGTACAAAATGCAATGGAGTATGATCTAAAATTAGTTTTGTCAGGCCCGAATTAATTCAGAGATAGAAAAAAAATATTGAATTGTAAATTTTGTGTAAAAATGATCCCAATATAATAATAATTTCATTTATTTCATTTGTATCCATCCCTAAAGATGAAATTCATGATGATGCCATTTGGCATCATTGGGCATTCGGTAGTATAAAGCTGTATTGGGCAAGCTGTAGTATAATGCAGTAAAATAAGTGTAGTTATAGGTGCTGAGATTTTTTTAATAAAATATAATGCACTAGCAGAGTCAAATACAGTATGTATTTTTAATGAATTCTAAGTTTTGATTATTTTTTTAATATTTTTAGACAAAATAAAGTCTAAGCATATTGTCAATGATTATGGTACATACATATTTTAAAAATTATAAATAAAAAACTCCATAGATAATACAATATCTTATTTTTTATAAAATAGATTATAAGTTTATGATAATATAAATAAGATAGATAATAAATATCCTAATTTTTATAAAATATATTATAAATTTAGGATAGATAATAAATTAGTCTTAGTTTTAAATCTTATAAAATACATTACAATACACTAATAATATTTAAAATATAGAAATATAAGATAATATAAATATAAAACAATGTATACTTTTAATGAATTAAGTTTTGATTATTTTTTTAATATTTTTAGACAAAATAGTCTTAACTTATTGTCAATGTTTACGGTACATACATATTATAAAAATAATATAATATTATAAATAAAAGATAAACTTCGTAGATAATACAATATCTTATTTTTTTATAAAGTAGATTATAAGTGTAGGAGAATATAAATACAGATATAAATATGTGTAGGCGAATACATTTTTATAAAATATATTATAAATTAAGGATAGATAATAAATATAACTTATTTTTAAATCTTATAAAATATATTATAAATACATAATAATATTAAAAATATTGAAGTTCAAGGTAATATAAATGTAAAATAGATAATAAATATAACATTTTAATTGTTAAATTATAGATATTTTTAAACTGCCCTAATTCAATGGTACACGGTACACGAATGTATGCCGAACGCCCAATGATGCCATATGGAATCATCTAGTTTTTAGGCTTATTTTTTATAGGCTTATTTTTTATATAATACAAATTATTTTTTAAAGTAATATTATGACAAAAGAACTAAGAGTACTTCTTAACTTGTAATACAAATTGGAGATCATACTCAATATTGTAATAGTACTTGATTTTTTTGAAAGAAACAATGTTCTGTTTTGAACACGTGAAAAAGAATTAATCACTCGTTGATTGCGACTTAAATATCAGATATCAATCAAGACCCAGGTAGAGATGGCAGGTGCTGCCATGTTCAGGAAGAGTTAGTAAACTATTTGTGAGTGAAAATGATAATGCTAGGACTTGGCATCTATTTTTCAAAAAATCAGTAATTTCAAGATGCCAATCGGAATCGTCTGGCCGCAAATAACTGCCTATATACGTTACTAATTGCGGCCATGACAGTCATGGCATTTGATTCCTTACAGATGAAAATAACTTACGTTCATCTGATTTTTAGTTTACTTTCATAAAGCAAAGTGAAGCTCATAAATTCAGTCTATTTGTCTGTGCCGCCCTAATAATTTTTGAACCACTGGATAAATTTGCTTAAAACTTGGTATGCAAAATCAAGGATAGGGACAATGTAATTTTTGTATTTAATTTTTCTCCATATGGGTTCTTGTCAAGAATTCAGCGGGGAAGACAACAAAAATTCCCATAGGGAGACCTGGGAACCGAAACAATGGATTTCAATCCTATTTCTGTTAGTATCTCATCATCTTAAAACAATGAATATTAAATCCTTAATTCATTCTGCGGGATTTGATAGGATTAACGTTAAGCCGATTTAGACAATTTAAGGACATAATTTAATTCATTTATTTCAGGAAATGAAAGCTTTATGCTATTTGTATTCATAGATATAATATTTTGAAAATAAATATAGACTTTTCGTTTTCATGTCTTAAAAAAAAAATACACAGAAATTTTAAGAATAACAGTTTAAGGAAAATAGGTTTTAAGTTCTTTGCAGCTTCTTGTTTTCTGTATTTTTTTGCCTGGTGAATATTTTCTCTTTAAGTGAGCCTTAAAAAGAAATTAATTGTACAATTGTTGCTTGGTAAAAAATAACTTACACATAGACAGTTTAACAAGTAACAAATCTAACCACTTGATTCATAAAAATTTATGAATGAGATATATAGAGATAGATATATATACCTGAGCATCGGATTCCCAGAGCCAAAACCAATCTCATCTCGGTCCGGTTGTGCTGGGGAACCAATCAGGTTATAATTTGATTCTAGGAATCGTCGATGCCCGATAATTTCTCGAACTTAATCTTAATCCCCTGAACTATGCATCACTTATTTATAAAAGTTGATAATTTCAAATTATAAAGTAAAATATAATTATAAATTTTGAATCTTAATGAAATGGTTGTTAATATATGGAATATTTTTAATTTTAATATAATCTAGTTGTTTAAAAACACAGTAGTGTTTCAGTTGCCATATTTGCAAATCAATTGAATGTTAATTAAACCCTTGGCATTCCGAATCTGGAACATTTTAAGTTTTCTGAATAGTAAACCCGTATTTGAACACTGCTGATTCCCACAATTGATCCGATGCTTTTCGAGGTTAAAAGCGCTGCTAAGATGATAAAGCGCATGTCAGTCATACTTTGATTTCATTTTCTGTTTTCAAAAACGCAACATTTACATTACTTATGCGCTTCTGGTGGCATAAAAAAGCTTAGAAGAAATGATATCTGAATCCAAATGGACATAACATATTTTTTCTTTACTTTGCAATTAATTCAATAGATAAAAAAATCCTACCATTTGAAAATACCTTTTTTTTTATATTTTTACGAAATGACAATTCAGTAGTTTACTGAGAAACCATATTTAGATTGAAATAATTGATTTCATATATCTATAGTGTTTACTTTGATTGGGAATGTTTTTTCAAAGTTAAAACTGAAGGTATCCCAAATTATGTAATATATCGAAATTACAGGATTGTAATTTTTCGTCATGGATAAAAGGTTAAAAACAGGACGTTTCAGCCTAACCTGTAGGCTATTTTCAACTGTGCTGCTGGCCCGGATAACACGCATTTAAATAGTTTTTTATGACCGTATTTGATAGTTCATGGTTAATGGTAGGTAGTTCATGATTAATAAAAGACTGAACAGCTCCAATACCATTACAATAACAAAGATGAATTTAAATCCATTTTATATTCCCATAGCAAAAATACAACCCATACCCCCAACTTTGACAATACTCAGATAATAGACCAAGCCCCCAGCACTTTCTCACTCACATTGAGAGAGTCTTGGCACATAGCCAACACCCCTACCAATTAACCATGAACTATCAAATACGGTCATAAAAAACTATTTAAAATAGCCTACAGGTTAGGCTGAAACGTCCTGATTTTAACCTTTTATACATGACGAAAAATTACAATCCTGTAATTTGGATATGTTATATAATTTGGGATACCTTCAGTTTTATCTATAGTGTTTGGCTGAGAAATTGAAGCAGTGGACATGGGAAATGATATTTAGGATTATTATAATTATAATTCAGAAATTTCGATAATCGAATATCAGTATATTGTAAAGTAATATTTTAAATTTCTGTATATTTTCTATTAAGCGTGTTAATGTTTAAAAAAATTTTCAATTAATCTTTAAAGTCAAATTTTAGCCATTAAGGTTTTTAGTCTTTTCAATTTATTTGATTCTTTATCCGTTTGATTTCAATTCATTCATTGTAACATCATGTGACCACTGATTTTCCAATCATAACATTTGTAATGCTATATGTAAAATAGATGTTTTTGTAAAACAACAAAGATCAGGTTATTTCAATTTAAATTAAAACTAGAAGACTATGAATTTCATTTATTAAGACTTCTACTTAAAAGCCCTATGAAGATACCACGGGATCCATGGGGTCCATACGGGGTTGGAATATATGTTTCCTTTTTGCATGCATTTGCAAAAGAATTAAGAGCGGAGAAATTCTTATCATTTTTATGAAATTATTATTATAATTTTATTAACTAGGTCGCTGTATTTGTAACTACTATATTATAATCAAACAAGAACTCGTTATTTATCCATTTACGTATTTATGTATTTCTATTCCAATTTCTAATATGCCATACCTATATTGGCAGAGCTGTAGGACCCTTTCAAAAGTCTTGGGGAAGATGGGGAGGACTGCATTAGAGATTGTTATATAGTGTTATGTTCTCCTTAAAAGCCTTACTAAATACTTGTCAGGATCGAATGCAAAAATTGATAGAAACAATAGAACTTACTTCAAACAAACATCCAAACGTCCGTCCTTCGCAGAGTAAATTGTCAAATGAACAAAAAAATCAAGTACATAGTATAGCAAAAAAAAAAAAAAATCCACACACATAAACACATAAAATATCTTACCTTAGTTCTGATTGGATCCTAAGGTTCATGCCATTCTTGTATAATGCATGTCATTGCGAGGTCATCCAATCTCATCTTCGTACCAACTGGCTTTTCAATCGCCATGGTCTGTACTTCCTTGAACGCTGACTCGTTATACGATGATTGACTAGCTACCAGATAGTTTTAAGGAAAACCTCATATTGATCACTTTTTACATGGTTTGGGACTGCTTTTTATAAAAGATTCTCCTGAAAATTATAATTAGCAATTATTACTATTATTTTAATTTATAATTATTATTGTAGAAGACTGTTTATAATTCTGAATAATTAAACTATTCCTATTCAGCATTCGATAATTACAGATAATGAGAGGTAACCTAACAAGAAATTCACCACAAGAAACAAATTTGGCGTTGCCATAGAGAACTTATTCATCTAGAAAAATAGGAAAAATAACTTTCCATTTGCTGTTCAGGCACAGTCTTGCGGTCAAGGCGATGGCCTGAAATGAGATTGATATGTCTGAACTTGGGTTTGAATCCCAGGGTGGGGTTTGGATGTAACTTTCTTTTTCTGTTTCATCTGTTTCTGCGAGCATAATGTGAACTGCCTCCTAAGGTGTACCGTGGGATACGATCCATATATAGCTCTTAGATCTCACACCTTGTCGAGGCCATAAGGAAAAAGGTGCCAAAAGTCTTTTTTGGAGAAAAAACACAAACTTTCGATATCCATTTGTTTTCGGCAAGCTCATTAAATCTTTTAAAATTTAATAGAATTTAAAAATGAAGTTATGAGAAAGCAGAAAAAAAAAGTTCTGTCCGAAATTTAGTAAAATTATCAATATGATATGATAAATAAAGGTTATTTTTCCTTCTGAGGGACCCGTCCTCTGTAAATTGGTGACCGGATTTCGATATTAACGAACATTCATGTGAAATTTCGTGTTTCCAACTAAAGAGGTTTCAGAGATATGCATACCCTTCAAGAAAGCTTACACCACCCTCTGTTTACACCTATAACTCCGGATCCGGGTTTTCATTGTTATTAAATTAAGAACATTTAATTAAACTAAAAAGTTAAGAAGAATATTATTTATCTCAAAATAATAAAAAAAAGGAAAAGAAATTCATTATCATAAATAAAGAATCTAAGTAAAAAACAGGAAAAAAAAAACAAATGAAGAAAGAAAAAAAACAAAACTTATTGCCACAAAGTGGATTTGAACACCATACCCATAACTCCAGAAGACAACTTTTAACCGTTGCGCCAAATGGCCACTTCCTATGAATAGACAGAAGTAAGTTAATAAGCCAATACTTGAAAATTATACAAAATAGTCGAGGGGATGAAATGAAGAGAGAAAGGGAGATGTGAACATCTTTCATTGTAGCCTATTTTTTCCGCAGGGTCGTAATTAGGAATTGTGAAAAATTTAGTCCAGATCGGTCAAAGGACCAAAGAGTGTATAGCGAACAAATAAACACACAAACTTTTTCCTTTATATACATAGAAGAAGATAATAAAGAAAAAGTGATTCAGAAAAGTGTTTTACGAAATATGTAAACTTTATCAAACTTATTTTACTCAAGGCTTTATAATGTTACTAAGCTACAAATAATCTTCAATTTAATTCTTTATAGAAAGTAATTAATAAAAAAAAATAAAAAAGCTAAAAATCTTACACATTGTAACAAGAATTTTTTAGTTTTAACTCCCATAAGACTAATTGATTTGATTTAATTTTTCATTAAATAGTTTTAATCTTAATTTTTAACGTCCATTCTTAATTAATTTTAAATAGAAAAAAATATTTCAAATAATTTAATTTTGTATATTTTCTTGCAATATTACTTTCTCTTCCAAATATTTGTGTTTCTTAGTGAAAGCTCAATATCTTTCTTGCCACAATCTTCGTTTGTTTGTTGCTTAGCAACAGGTTTGCAGTAAGATGTATTTAATGCATAGAGAGCTAAAATGACTGCCATTGTATGTTACTAATTGCAGCCATGGCAGTCATGGCAGTTTGATTCTTGACTGATGAAAGTATTTGGTTGGCCAAAGAGTACGTTCGGTTTATTTATATACGTTGGCTCTAGCAGCGCTTAGGAATCTTTAACGATATTCGACACATTTTGTTAGATTGTATTGTGACAACTGTCATATCAACGTGCATTTAAAACAAAAACTTATCAAAATTGGTGAATTCTGTGTGGCCAATTTAATATTGAAGATGAAGGACAATAAGCAACATTTTCCGCATATGATGCTTTATTATTTCAAGAAAGGTAAAAACGCAACTAAACGCAAAAAAAAAATGTATGCAGTGTATAGAGAAGGAGCTGTGACTGATCGTGTCATAAGTGGTTTGTGAAGTTTCGTGCTTGTGATTTCTCGTTGGACGATGCTCTACGGTCGGGTGGACCAATTGAAGTTGATAGCGTTTAAATCGAGACATTAATTGAGAACAATCAATGTTATACTATGCGGGAGATAGCCGACATACTCAAAAGATCCCAATCAAGCGTTGATAATTATTTGCACCTGCGTGGTTATGTGAATCCCTTTTAGGTTCCACATAAGTTTAAGTGAAAGAAACCTTCTTGACCGTCTTTTCGCATGCGATTCTCTACTTAAACATAACGAAAATGTTCCGTTTTCAAAACAACTTGTGACGGATTATGATTGGATACTTTACCGAATGTGGAAAGGAAGAGATCGCGTGGCAAACGAAAGAACTACCACCAACCACATCAACATATGTTGAGATTGGAAGGGAGTCCTCTATTATGAGCTCCTTCCGGGAAACCAAACGATTCATTCCAACAAGAACTGCTCCCAATTAGACCAACTGGAAGCCGCACTCGACGAAAAGCGTCCGGAATTAGTCAACAGAAAAGGCATAATCTTCCATTAGGATAATGCAAGACCGCATGTTTCTTTGATAAGCAAGCAAAAACTGTTACAGCTTCGCTGGCAAGATCTGATTCACCCGCCCTATTCACCAGACATTGCACCGAAGATTTTCATTTATTTCTGTCTATAGAAAATTCTCTTTTTGGAAAAAAAATGACTCCAGGTAGACTCCATAGGCACCTGGAACATTTCTTTGCTCACAAAGATTAAACGTTTTGGAAAGATGGAATTAAGAAGTTGCTTCAAAGATGGCAGAATGCAGTGGAACAAAACAGTGAATACGTTCTTCAATAAAATTATTATTGGTGAAAATGAAAAAAGTCTTTTATATTTTTACTTAAAAAACCGAACGAACTTTTTGGCCCACCCAATAATTTTCTTACAGGCTCTGATTTTGTCTGATGATAATTTTTAAATCTTAAATCTAATTGAGATTGCGAAGGAGCATCACAATTGATCCTTTCTTCGGGCTAAGCGGATTAGATAGCGTGCTGGAAAATATGAGAGTGAAGAAACTCTGCAGGATAGTTTCGTCATCATTTGGATCATCTGACATTACTACATCTGCGCTGCAGTGGATGTGAGACTTGCAGGAACAGTATTCTGATATGTTCCATTACACACAGAGCGACACAACACAGAATTCGAAAACTACACATCTATATTATTATTATTACGAGGAGTTATTTTGCTACGACTCTAATTTTAATAAAGCTTAATTTGTATATTTTTTTATTATTTTTAATAAATACTAAGAAATTTAACTCAGCTTTTCCAGGAAAATTGTTAAATTAAATAAGATTTTGGAATATCTTAAATTTCAGTTTCTTTATTTGTGTTGATGTCATTTTATGGTGAAATTTGACTTCTACTCCGAACAAAAGAGTGTAAAAGTTTTCTGGAATATATCCAGAGGATTTATTGACGTCTCCTGCAGAAACGACAAAAAAAACAAATAAAAAAGCAAAATTTTGTGTGACCATAATGTAGGTCTCAAAAAACGGATCGAGCTTAAGCGTGACTTTTAAATACCCTAAGACTAAATATAAGTTAATTGGTCTAAGCTTCTGCAGTGTTTAAAGGAATCGAGAACAGAGAAACAGATAAGCTTAAAATATATTCCAAAGGATATTGTCTTCCAAAGGAATCACTGGAAGTTTCTCGATGTTCTTAGGTTTTTCAAAGTGTATTATACAGTAAAAGGGCTAAAGCAAAGCTCTTGAATAAAAGTGTAAATTCAAGAAAAGAAATGTATCCGCTTGTGATAATGAAAAGTTTTATCCTAGCAAAATAAAATTTCAAAGTTGATTCAGACTGCCCTACTTGTTCTAAATTTCCTAGGGACTCAACAGACGTTGGGAGCTAGCATAGAAAACAATAATCATACTTCAACGGCAAAGGTATTTCTAAGGATATCTGTCTTCACAAAACCTGTTCCATCACAAACTATTATTTTCTGCAAGAATAACTACAAAACCATAAGTATTAGTGGCCATTAGTTTATTTTTGTTTGCCGTTATTACGTTAACAAAGGCAATTCTGTGAATATGTTTAATGGTCAGTGACAATGAATTCCAACGATGTCATAAGCAGTAAGAATAAACATCAGTCCCTGTTACAATGAAATAACACTACATACAAGACTATATGTGAACTGCACTTTTGTTATACTCTACTATTTAAAGAAATGCATTCGAAAGAACATTGCTTCTACCACAACATGGTCGCTTAGCAACACATTTGGCTTAAATTTAGTTTAAAATTTCAAAAGAAATTACCAAAAAAAATAGCAAAATGGAAAATAATTAAATGGCAGTTTTCGTTGAAATTTTTCAAGAGCTTCTGATGTCTTAATTTGGATTCCAAATTGGTAAGATTTTAAATTTCCATACAGTAATCAGATAGAGTTAAGGTTAGGTTTATGGTTAGGGATTACATGCAAGATTTGATTCAGTTTTATTCATATCTAAAACAAAATTTTGTAATTGAAAAATTTCTTTTAAATTTTTTTTTTATTTTGGAATTGTTTGAATCGCAAATATAATTGATAGTACTGCTTTTTAAGTCCAAAAATAAAGAACTTATCCGCAAATTTCGTAAGAATAACTTGGATTCCAAGAAATTAAATAACTTTTATTATTTGTAGGATTTAAATATTTTTACGTGTATTTTAATGTTTAGGTACGTGTTACTTAGAATTTAAAGTGTAGAAATAAGACATCTATGTAAGATCGATCTGAGCTAATTATGAGGATTTCTTAAGAGATAAGAAAAAATCTGAACTGTCCCCTGTAAAAGTTGTAGAATTTATAAAATTTGATAGCATATAATTTGCTACAACAAGGCTAGAACAAGGGTAGAAACATGTATTTTTCTTAAGTAAGTAAGATTTTAAGTAAATCTTAAGTAAGATTTTTAACCAAAGCTGTTTATCTATTCCGAACAAATCTTTTATTTTGAGCGAATACAATTTTGATGTAATAACTCGACATTAGTGTACAATATAAATATAAGTATTTAGTATTTACTACGTGGTATGACTATATTTAGTCCATAAGGTCCAAATAACTCGTTGTTTTAGAATGACACTCAAATTCAATATAGTCAAATTAAATATGAAAACTAAAGTCAAATTACCATTTTCAGTCAAAGGAGGGAATATTTTGTATGAAATATTTATGACAAAGGATTTTTGATACAATGTATCGTTCTAAAAATAATTAATAGTTAGAAATAATTCAATTTTCATCACACACAGTACCATAAACTTCCGATCCATCATCAGTTCATTGCTATTGATCATGATTGAAAGAAAATGGTTCACTCCGTCTGAAATTCAAGTATTGATTGGAATTAAAACTAAAACTTCAATGTTGTAGTGCTTTAAATTTGACCTTTTCTCAATTCATGAAAGATAAATTACGGTATGAGTTGGTGACAGTAGAAAAACTTATCTTTCATTGGTATTTGCTTCATAAATTTCTCCTATTCCACTTCACTCAATAAATAAATATTCTTAAATGTTGATACATCTTCATAATTTCTTGAAAGAATGATTTAATTCTACTATTTCCTCAAAAAATTTTCTTAGGAAAATGTATATGACCATGTCTTTTCAAGTAAACCATGACATCATAAATCTAAATTCTGTGTGTAAAGTATAAGAATTATTCTTTTAAATAAGTATAATATTTCATTAAAATAAGCTAGTTCGTATTTTTAGTAAGATCACTATTATAATTAAATGAAATTTAACGTGCGTGACAAATTATTAAAAGAAAATCAAAAACGCACATAACTAGAGAAAAAAAACAACAAACAAACAAACAAACAAAAATTCCCAGCAAATAAACCAAAATTAGCTCAGTGAATTTTTGTTTGTTTGTTTGTTTGTTGTGTTTTTTTTCTCTAGTTATGTGCGTTTTTGATTTTCTTTTAATCACTATTATAATCTAACATGGATTTTACATAATATGCCAGTAATAAAGTATTCCAGAAATAAAGTCCATCGAAGTTTCCCCAAATATTCCGTATTCATAAATTGACTGCTGGTTAACACATTGAAAAAGTAATTATTATAATGTTCAGTAATTATTATAATGTTCAGTAATTATTATAGTACTTTGAGTTATGCTTTCTTTAATTCCATATTGCATTATTGATAGTTCTGTAAGATAAAAGGGAAATAGATAGCACAATCCAAAAGTGGAATTACTTAACCCTAAGGTTGTAAATTTTTTAAGGTTTTAAATGAACAGTTAGTGTATTGAAAAGCAAATTACAGCGAAGATTTCCACCAATGGTGTATTACAAGCTGTCCATTTTTCCCCGATAAGCAGATGTGATCGAAGAAACAAAGACTTAGCGCTTCGCAAATACACTCGAGAAATGGTGAACCTTAAATTGTTGCAAGTTTTTGATCGTTTGAAATCTATAAGTAATAAAATAAAGAATATGCCATTCCCGTTCACGTGACACGCAGAACGTACCCAATGAATGCATTTTATAAGAAATGTGAGAAAAACAGTAATATAGGAAAGGTGTAGTACCAAAAAGCGTTAATTTTATTACAAAGACAAGGCCACAGATTGAGCTGAATTTAGCATTTATTGCAAGCCAATATATCATGTTGTCACCTCGAGCTCTGATAACAGCTTCCATTCAGCGTCTCATTGATCGGATCACATTCATCACCTCATGTTGCGCAATATTGTTCCATTCCTCTTCTAACGCCTTCTTCAACTTCTCGATGGTTTCTGGAGCTGAATTTCTACCACGAACTCTTCGTTTAAGGAAGTGCCAGGGTCGATAATTACCACGTCAGTTTTGGCTACAAGTGAAATGCCTGCCCATAGCGAGCAGGAGCCTTCTCCATAACTGACCGTTTCCTGGAAGCAGCATTGCGCAAAACGTTCACAGGGCTTCGATAGACACGGTTTCGTCTGTCATTGCCATGTAAGCACATTCGAGTTTTGTCAAAGAACAACACTGAATCCCTTTGCGCTACAGTTCAATCAACATGATCGCGAGCAAATTGAAGGTAGGTTTGCCGATAAGCTGTGGTCAGAAGTGATTCTGTTGCAGGCTTATGTGGGTCAAATTTCCTTCCTGTAGTCTTCTTCTGACTGTCCAGCCACTCACAGCTACCCCAGGTAAACGGTACAGCTCTTGTTGAACCTGAATGCCAGTCAAATTACGATTCCATAGTGCAGTGCTAATTATAAATCGGTCATCTCTTGAAGTTGTAGCTCGATTTCCACCAGAACCTGGTCTCCGATAAAAGGCACCAGTCTCCTGGAACTACGATAGACTCGTGATACAGCATGACTGAGACGTATGCAACAGTTGCGCGACATATCGTTGAGTGTGACTCTGCTGTAGTAAGACAACTGCCTGCTGCACTTCCTTGGTTGTTATATCCATCTTTGTGGAGTAATAATGACGATAGGATTCCAATAGAATAATTTACATTCATGAAAGGATATGTAAGTCTCGCGTACACAACAATTTCACGTGTTTACGAATGTTTTACATACCGCAACGCACGTGAATTTCGTACCCTTTCCACCAATTACCGGCATATCTCAAAAGCTTGTTGTCATATCACACGTTCAGTTTCATGTCAACCTGAATTTCTTATTCTTTGTTATTTTATTACTTGTGTTTTTGAAACGATCAAAAATTTGCGAATATTTAAGGTTCACCATTGCGTTTCAGTTCGAGCCGATTTTCTTGCACTCGAGTATAGTTAAAAAATAGTTTCCACTAAAGATCTACGTGTCTCTTGGGGCAGCGGACGGTAAGTTGAGGTCGGGTGATCAGTCCGACGTCGACCTGCCTTTAACCCACAAAAATAAACACGAATGGATACCGAGCACTAGGTGGAAGGAAATGCAACTATTTAAATTGGACTTCTATTCGAAAACTTGCAAACATGCTTGCCCACATTTGCTAGGCATTCATTATAATGTTTTTTCAGAATCTTTTAATTGCATAAAGATCAAAAATCAAACATTATTGAGTTTAGTAATTACAAAAGTTAAGGAATAGTTTTAATTTGAAAGGCCATTTTTTTAAAATTCACTTGAGAAAAAAAATAAACACTCATTTCATAGTGAGTTCATATATATTAGTTAAATACGTATATAGTATTCTACAAAGAAATGCTTCTATTCGTCATTACTACTACAGAAGTAAATACTATCTGATCGCTTAAGCATATTGTTGCACATTATTTTTTGTACAATTTTTGTTGAAAAAAATCAAGTATCTGGGGTTACTTCTAAAGATGTTAAGCTACAATTCTTATTTTGATGATCAATTATACAGGGAGATCTAAATTCATAAGACAAACGTTAAGTTGTGGAAGGAACACTAAAACATTTTTTGTCAAACACTGTATGTCCGGAACTGTCGGTTGCGTTTACGTTCTACGACAGGTTGAGGAACGTCCCGACACAAGCACCAGAGCTGTTGCACTTAGCGTAGATGTGAGCCAAAACATCGTAGGGAGAATTTCGCACCAGGAGCAGTTACACCAATTCCATTCACAGAGAATTCACACATTGAAAGCTAAGGATTATCCTCGGAGCTTAAGACTTCTGCCGCTGTTTTATTCAGCAGAGTGCAGTGAAGACGGATTTTCCAGCACATGTGCTCTTCACACATAAGCATTGTTTACACCTGAGGGAGTGTTTAATGTGCACGATGTTCGAGTGTGGGCAAACGCAAATCCACAGACTTACGCGGTCACATGCTTACCAACAACGATATTCTCTTATCTTTGGGAGGGTATCGTCAACAACCAAACAGTGCCCTCTACCGCGAAAACGCGACAGTTGCGGACATACATTGTTTGATAATGTTTTTTTAATGTGCCCTACCACCACTCAAAGTTTGTCCTATGAATTTAAAATCATCATGTATAAATGTATAGTATTTAAATATCTGTGGGCCCGGTAGCCGAGCGCGTTAGGGCGCTTGGCTGCGGGTTGGAGATGGCGGGTTCGGTTCCCGGCCTCGGCGGAGTTCGAGAATTTTCCACGCTCCTTTCATTTCCAAACGGGTCCTAGGGTCTACCCAGCCCTCTCTAGAATGGGTACCGGGTTTCTTTCCCGGGAGTTAAAGGCGGGCGGGCGTCGGGTTGACACCCCACCCAAACTTTGTCTCGTTGTTCGTATCGTTGGAGCCTAACCTCCTGCGCCCCGATAGGCCTGTATAGGTCTGCAGTGGGGTACTTTAACTTTTTTAATTTAAATATATATTTTATTCTCATTAATTCAAATGAACAACCGATATTTTAATATATCAGATGAGCTTCTTTAATATTGGACAAGATAGGTGTTGATATTATTTGCATAATAAAAGTTTCTACGCAAATCATGGTTTCTATATAAAGCATTCTATGTAAAGGTGTGAATGTTTGGTAGGATTTCCTCCATCTCAGGATCCTCTCCACCTAGAAACATGATCTGAAAGTATTTTTGAGTGTCTTTTAACGAGGTCTTATCAACCCACAGAATGTCATGTATAAGGGTCGTTCAATAAGTAATGCAACACATTTTTTTTTCTCAAAGTTGATTTGTTTTATTACAGTTTTAAATATATCACCTTGTTCCTCAACTCTTTAGCTATAAAAAACTATTTTCCAACATAATCTCTAGTCTATAGCCTTATGCCACCGAGATGTCAGAGCTTGTTTGCCTTGACGGTACCACTCTGTGCTTCAGCTAACTTCTTACTGTGTCAAGAACTTCCTGATCGTTGCCACATCGCTTCCCGCGGATTACATCCTTTAGAGATCCGAAAAGATAGAAGTCGGAAGGTGCGACATCAGGGATGTAGGTTGGATAAGGGAGAACATACAAATACCATAATGACATTATGGTATTTGGAACAGACCAGTGAAGTTTTGTGATCTCCTCGCGGATATACAGACTTGAGTGTGGTCTGGCGTTTCGTGGAGCAGGAGAAGTTTGTTCACGTCTTTGTGGCCACGAACATTCTGGAATCGTTTCCTCCGTTTCTTAAGAGGCTTCTGAGGTGATCATTGCAACATTGCTGGAGTCACAGCTGCGTGTGGGCGGCCAGAGTACGGGATATCAGACAGCTTCCTTTTTCGTTCTTCCGACGACGACAGACGATTAGTGTGTATAGTAATGTGTATAATAAAGTGTATAATAGTGTGGATTATGGAAAGAGAAATAAACGTTATTAAAGTCTTAATAATTCATAAATCATTGTTTAATCAGTGATAAATATCTTATATCGGATGTTAAAATGAAATATCAATATTTTTTTCTCCAATTGTTGCTGTTAAATAGTTAAAAAGATATGAGCAGATAAGGTAAAAGGATGGCTTTAAAAAGTTCTGAAAGGAATAAATGGAAGAGTATTTTAAGAAAATAGTTCATCTCGTAAGAGAGGTATCCAATTGTTCGAAGGACCTGATTATCAACGGTTTTTCTTAGGAACCAAAGACCGTAAAATTATATCTTATTAGGGATAATTACTTTGGGACTAAAGTTATAAATAGATGTTTCTATCTACATTTCAAATTTAATATACGTTTCTACTGATCTTGTATCATATCAAGATAAATTTCTAATCTAGTAATTACTCATAAGTGTATTACAATTTACAATTTATATATATATATATATATATATATATAGTAATTGTTTA
>JAFIDM010031847.1:0-31473 GCA_023159025.1 Thereuonema tuberculata | reverse complement strand
CTCATTTAGTAAACTTGTTATAGTTGTTAATGAAGATCAAAAATCTTTAATTTTTCCAAAAGAAAGTAACTTTAGGTCAAAAATACGAAATGGTGCCCATATTTACACCTTTTCCTCTAACTGTTATACTGTTATCTCACGATAAAAATATAAGAGGTGCGAGTACTGTCGGGTTAAAATGAAAACACTACAAAACTAGAAAGGTAAAATAAATGATAAAGTTGTGATCATAGTAAGAATTTTTTGGAAGTCAAAAAACGATCTACTGAAGTTTATGTCTCAATTTCAAATTTATCTGCTTTTCAGTTTCTTTACATGAAATATCATCAAACTAGATAGATTACTAGTAACTACCTTTTATTCCAAAAATCTCTTAGAATTTATTTTAATAATGCCCAAATCCCACCAGCATATTTTTCAACATTGTTTTCATCATTGACCCTATCATTGACGCTCTATGATCGTGTGATTTGCCTCTATTGACCATTTTCATCACCGATCCCATCATTGACAAATTTAGGAACGGTTCTAAACGCAACGTTGTTTGCAATGAAAATCATTACTGAGCTCCAATCCGAATCGACCAGCTTCGAGACCGAAGAAGCCGATGAGCGCCATTTTGGCCATGGTTTCGATTGAATCGCAAGGCTTTTAGGAATTAAATATCACAGTAAGGAGATTTTTTTTGAAAATAAACAATATTTTTACTGAAATAAATTTATTCTATGCGTCAGAATGTGCAGATGTCAACTTTTTAAAGAGAGATTTCATTTCTTCTTGAGCTGCATTACGGTCGCAGAGGCTTGTGGGATTGCCACTGTTGTCAATCGAAATTCATTTCGCTTTCTTTTAAATATTAGAGATGCTTGAATACAATGTACAATTAGTTTCGAACAGATTGACAGCTTGCTAAAATTCTACAAAAAATGCGTTACTGAAACACGATTTTAACCTCTAAAAAAAGATTAAACGCCGTCTTTTCGTAACTGGGAAAAGTTTTGAAGTTACCACCAAAATCTTTTCTTCTCAACTCTGATTCGCTAGCGCTCTACCAATCATATACACTGTTTCACCATATTTCGTCGATATGGTGGAAATCAAGGATATGGAACCCTTCACTGAAAACAATGATCATTTCAGTGTAGCAAAACAATGTTGAAAAAATAGGCTGGTGTGATCTGGGCATAATCAAAAAAGTCTAGTATATTTTCTCCAACAGCAAATTTCTCCTATGAGATAAACCGAATGCCACACATTGAAATTCCTTGTGCTGAAGCAAAGGAGAAAAGATCCAATGACAATAAAAATTTTCAGTAGTCTATTCAATATTGTTAGGAAAAACAACTTTCCCTGAAAGTGATAATGAAATCAAAGCACAACATTCCAAAGAAATAAAACAGAGAAATAGCCCAAACGCTCATAATATTCAAATCGTTGTTACATCATGTATTCATTATTGCCAAAAAAACTGGAAAGGGACTACCAAGTCCATTTCATGCCACCACAATCTAGTGGTTAATGGAATCGTGAGCAAACGGCGATGGCTTATCAGGCCAGGGCGATGGTTGAGTTCATTTTGGAAATTACACAAAAGATTGAATTCACACATTCGATAATTTCAAATGCGTACGTGGAATATACAACATCTGGGAGTATCCAATGTAAAGCCTTTGACGAACTTGGACAGCGACGTCCAGTATGCATCATAACATCCGGCCCATGTGCAACATTGCCGCATATAACAGCGCAATTCAATACCGGGTTAATATTAGCATAAGTGTTCGAGCAGTGCAAGGATCCTTGTGTTCTATGGAGTTCCGGAGACGACGGCCCATGAGGGTGCATTTGCTGACCAGGAAACATAAGACTATTCCCCTGGGCTTGGGAAACCGCCACTGGACTCCAGATGACTGGAAACGTGTAGGCTGATCTGATGAATCGCGGTTCCAACTGTTTCAGGCAAATGGACGATTCTGGCTGTGGAGAAAAACCACAAGCGGCATTGGATCCGTATGCCTACGAAGGACAATACGATTGACGATGACAGTTATAGTATGGGATGCGTTCAACTGGCAGACATTAGGACCTCTCATACGTCTACACACCACTGTTACTGGTAGCCGCTATGCACCATTCTTGCGGATCAATTGCCTTCCTTCACGTCCTGCATATATGGTGACGGATTCGGACTCTTTCATCAGGACGATGCACCACTGCATATGGCCATAGAAACCCGATTATTGCTGGTGGAGATTCCTGTGAGCTTCTGTCAAGTCTTGGCTCCGACGTTCGCCGAATTTAAACGAGATTGATTCCATGTTCAATACACTCAAATTGACGTCATTGTCAGGAATCCACCATCAACGAACATTACTGAACTGTAGCGCGCTCTGCAGGATGCATGGCGTGCAATGATTCCACAGTACTACAGAGCACTCGTGCAGTCCAATGTCACACGTTTAAAGTTTGTAAAATTTCATTTTTCATTGTTTAGATTAAACTGAAAAATAGAAAATGGCAAAAATTCCCAATGCACTTCAACCATACTATTTGGAAGTTCCAAAAAATATTTTTGAAGATCTTTTAGTAAAATCTGATATTAGTTACGAATTGAGTTCTAGTGCTGATTTAGTTTTGCGATAACAGGAAAATTCTCTGTATCCGATCTTTTAAAATCTCTTAATCAACGCTCCATTACTTTAAATGTTTTCTGTATATTTTCCATTAGGAAATCAATAGAACTTTAAGATATAAATAAATTAGATCATTAAGAATATCAAACAAATTCTCAATTTCCAAATAACACATAATATTTTCAATGGAGGTTCTCAACTCAACACCATTTTAATGCTTATTTATTTATTATATTCGCTCAATATTTAATTTCCTCTGTTTTTTAACAGCTAGTTTTTCATGATCCAGAAGAAAATCAGATGTTTAATATTGAGGATTCTGGCATTTCAGTGCTTCCTGGTCAGGAGATTAAATTGTTTTACACAGTAACTGAGGTAAAAGCTATTGAGTAATAATTTAAAATCCTTAGTTCTAGTTCCTTTCCAGAATGCATTAATTTGGGTTCTTATGATTTACACTTAGTATCTGTCAAATACTAATACATTTTCTGTATATTTTCAAATCTTTCATACTTAAAAGTGACAATGTCTGTATTCAGTGTATAAATTAAAATGTATGTAAAAACCCATGCTATTGTTCATCTTTAAATAAGAATCAAAATACAATACCCTTAAGTAATTCAAAAATTAATGCACTTACATTTATAACATTCATATTTAAGAGTTTAACATTATTAACTATAGACAATTAGATGTTGTTATTAGATACCGACTTTAAGGTCGATTTTTCTTAATGTTCAGAAATCTGGGTTTGTAGACATAATGTCGATTCGTTTTTGATTTTACAGCATAGTTACATTACATGAAGTTATGATTTTAGCGTATTTACATTACATTTAAGAGTTACGGAGAAAGTCTTACCGCAGATCTACTGCAATTTATTATTTTAAGTAAGAAAGAAGTGCTTCAATGTTCATTACGTAATAAAGTTAAATTATATTAAAAATTTATTTCAGATAAATAATTTGAACCAAATTAAGTTGCCTTGTGTTGATGGAAGAACTCAGGATAGATGTCGCTTGGACTGCATCAAAAATCTTCTACAAACAAAAATGGATTGTCGGTATTTAAAAAAACTTCTTTATTTTCTGCTTATTTTAAAGACTGAGTGATTAAACAAAATAATGTTACTTTTTAGTGGCCCTTAGGTTACAGCTTGCCTGTAAATCATAGCGAACTGCTACTGGTATTATGCTTGCTGGATGTCTCCTACTGTCACACTCTGTAGCGGCCAAACGGTTAGATATATTAGAATGAAAACTTCACCATTGTGGGCAGCATAAAAAAGTAGGTGATCATGTCAAAAAATCAGACCTGTAAGACCACTCCCTGACCCCCCCCCCCCCAAGACGTTCTCAATTTAGTTTTTAGCGGCTGCTGTTACAGCTTGCCTGTAAAACATAGAATGTCACACTCTGTAGTGGCCAAACGATTACAGAAATTAGAATGAAACCTTTAGCATTGTGGTCAGCATAAAAAAGTAGGTGACAACGTCCAAAATGTCAGACCTCTAGGACCACTCCCTAACCAAAAGTTGGGGGGGTCAAATGTGGTCGCATCCGATAAACTTTTGTTTATAAAATTTTGTTTAAAAATTTGTGCATATTATGGGACCGCTTTGCTTTTGAAACTGTCTAAAATTTTTAATTATCATGTTTATTCTGTTTAAACCTTTTGTTATGTTTCTTTCTTGATAAAATATTAACTCAGTTTAATTAAAATTAATATAGCTCACTTTCAGTGAATCAATATTTTTATTATCATGAAATTAAATTTTCTTATTCCATTTCTATAATTTAACTAAGCTAACATTATCCGATAGTATTTAGATCAAAAAAGAGAATTAAAACAGAATTATGATTACATAAAATAGTTATCAACTTCAACTTTATTTAACTTTAACGCTGTAAAATTTTGCTTTAGATCAATAAAAAAATGTTATTCGATTGATCTAATCAATTTTTATTGAAATACTGCTTTTCACGCCATGCCGGCGTGGTCGTGCAGTCTAAGGCGGCAGTCTGCCGTGTAGCCACTGTGCCGGTACCCAGGTTCAAATCCCGGTCGAGATGATGGATGTTTCAAATTTTCTTTCCTTTGTTTGTCAGCCTCTTCTTCACTTTCTCTTCCGGTCTGGCGTCATTCCATAATGGCGTCCTGAGGAAGGCACCAGGAAACCACGTCAATATCTTTCCCTTGAAATTTCGGGGAGTCTGCTAGTGGTTTGCCATATTGGGAACACTAGCGCTAACGGAACATGGATGCTTCACTACGAAGTTCATACCAAACTCTGCTCTTCACACCAAAACACTGAAACAGCTACAGAAATTGCTGAAATTGATAAATATCAGGTAGGTATAAAATAACGTGAGGTGTTCAGAGCCCATTAGCCAGGAATGTATTGGACGAATCGTAACAACATTCGGTACACATACAGAGTGAAACATGCGGTTTTGATTTAAAAAAAAAAAAAAAAAACAAATTCGTACCAAAAGTCGCCAACAGGGGAAAACGTGGCGCTGCAAAGGTTGTAGTACGTTTGAGTGATGAATGAGTAATTGCCAAATGAGACAGCATACATCAAGTTTCGTAACTATATTGACAACGTTTCGTGATAATTACAAATAAGGTTCCATACGACCACCATTGTGATATTCCACGAGCTCCATGTGGTGCACGACATGTTCCTTAGTGGCTTGCAGCATATCGGAATGGATTTGTCACACCTGTAATGTAATTCGTCTTCCAACGTCGGGATATCGTGGGCATGTCCTTAATTCACAATGCTTTTAAAAAATTCCACAGCCAAGAGTTACAAGAATTGAGATCAGGAGACCTCGGTTGCCATGCTGTGGGAAATGCACGATTAATGATTCTGGCGTCAGAGAAATGTTGCCACAATAGATGCTGTACCTGACATCTGACACAGGGTGGTGCACAATCGTGCATTAAGATGGGCAAATCGACACATACTCTTTGCTGCACTTGCAGAACCACAAAGTTCTTCAGCATATCGCAATACCGTGCAGCATTGAAGGAACAGGTCACTGATCCATTTCAGTGAGTTTCCTCGTAAAAATAATGACCGATTATAAATGATGACGTAAAGTTTGCACAACACAATAACTTTCGACGAGTGGAAAGGTATCTGCAGACCCATGTGTGGATTAGTTGCAGCAAAATTGTGGTAGCTGTGTATATATATTGTGGTAGCTGTGTATCACTGCTGAGATAAAATAGCTCTTCATCACTCCATAAAATCCGCCAAGATCATGTTTCATCCACTTTCATTTGCCCTAAGAATCTTAATGCAAACTCAATGCGAGTGGTCGCATCGCTAGGATGCAATAGTTAAACAGGACAGATTTTAGGGGAGTAAAACTTCAGCATCTGATGCAGAATTTTCTGCACTGCTGAGTGGGATATTTCCCGTCCTCTGCTGGTACCCTGAACATTCGTCATCCCTTCTTCAACAATACCAGTTGCAACTTCTTCAATGTGTTGGTGACTGATAGTTTTGTATCCCCGGCCTGGTTGCACTGCTTGAGTTCCAGTAGTTTCAAAGCATTCAATAATTTTTCGTAGATTTGTTATGCTCATAGGCCCTCAATATAGCGTCTTCAACCACCGAAATTCCTGAAGGGCAGAATTGGCATTCTCGTCTCGCTGATAATACAGCTTCTCTAACAAAGCACAGTCACTTAAGGTAAGAGCCATCGAAAGACAGTTCGTCGTCGAGTGATTTGAATTTCCAAGCCTTTCCTTTTATCAGGATTGCTCTACACGTAACGGGGTTATGCAAATTAGTGCGTTAACAGGGCCACATTTTTCTCTGTTGTGACAGTTGGTACTAATTTTTTATTTTTTTTAGAAATCGAAACTGAATGTTTCATTTTATGTGTCCACCGAATGTTGTTTCGATTCGTCAATATATTCCATGCTAGAGGACTCTGAAAACCTCAGATTATTTTAGCCCATCCGATTTATTAATAATTCTAACAATAAATGTTAACCTGATTCTTTGGGTTGATGTAAGTTAATGACGATTTGAAAATTTCCATCAATACTAATTCAAAATGATGATTTCCCAAAGATTATCGTGTACTGTATTAAATTATTCTTGTTAATACATTAAATACGTTTTCTTGAGTATAGAAAACTAGAAGTTTTAGAATAATTTGGAATACATTCATTTTTCTATTGAATTGTTCAAAATGATTATCTTTTAATCTAAATATTAATTGTTATATAGTGTTACAGTAATGTTGCCTCCGAATTATCAAATATATTCATGATTTCTTCAAATTCCAACTAGACAATTGAGCTAACCTTCCAGAAAATGTTTTGAATATATTAATAAAAAAATTAATACAGAGCAGTATATTCTCTCTCTCGCTTATCCTCATCTATAGTTTGTTGGGTTGAGGCTTCGATAGACAACATTGTACAAGGAGTGAAGCTCTTGCCACTTCTCTGTTGCATCGTTTGTTCTTGTTATTCCTTATTTAGAGCAACACAGTTTCCCTCAGTCACTACCTGTGGGCGTGCCGGATAGGAATCTGGTACCCCTCTTTAAATATCTCAGAAAAGATACTGACTTTTGAGATTTTCGATTTGACTTTCTTAAGAAGCCATTATAGAATGACTTTTAACCTAAAGACAAAGACAAAGAAGCAAACAAACAGGAAAGGGATTCAAACCCAGATTCCTTTGCATCTGCCTTATGGAAAGATGACATCTTGACTACAAGGCCGTGCATGAAAGACAATAGAATAATCTTAACATACAAAATAAGATGTATATGTAGTTATCAGGGGCGCATGGATGACCAGAATAGGGCAATATGGATGAAGGTCAAATGAAGGTCACCTTGTGAAGGTGACTTAGGGGATATTGAAGGTCATTTGAATGACAATTCAAATTACATGTTGAAGTTATTTGAAGGTCATGTGAAGATGAAATGCAAATTAGTATAGGTCATTAGCATGTCAAGGTCATTTGAAAGTCAACTATAAAAATGCAAATAAGTAGATCATGTGACCCTTCAAACATCTTGAAATCAGCTGAGTTATCGATTGGTGTAGGTTTTGTATCGTAACACCTGATAGATCAAAAGTTTAACCCTTTCGGATTTAAAAACGCAAATAAGTATGGCATGTGAACTCTGAAACATCTTGAAATGAGCTGATTTATCGATTGGTGTTGGTTTTGTATCAATGATTGTAATGAGATAGCAAAATCCATCATTATATTTGCTAATTTCGGCACATCTACTAAATCACTTTGCCATTGAGAATCAATTCCAGCCACTATAATTTAATTTCGTAGAAAATGATGTCTTACAAGGCGACACAAAGAATAAATGTCTTGACGTTGAAGCCAATGTCAAACCTTAGATTTCAAAATAGCTGAATCAGTTTGTTTAGCTCTTTGATAAAAGCTTTGTATGCCACCAAAAGAAGCTGAATCTTCTTTTGGGATTAAAATAAAGTGTCTGAAATCAATGGTTTTCATTTTATCTTCTTCTTTTTGTCAAATCACGGTAAGTCAGTCAAGGAAACTCGTCTTCCTTTCATTGTGGTTGGAGCAGCTCCTTTTTTATTCGTCCTGTACCTACTTGTTTCGATGGTTGTACACAATCTTAATGTTTTTTAAAGTTGTTCCATCCTTTAGGTTCTTTTAATTTTCGTTTTTTAGTGACTGCAGCTTTATCATATTGAATTAATTACTCAATATTACTTTCAGGTAATAATTTATCGTGAAAACGAACTTCTCCCGTTTCATAATTCCAATCAATACTTGGAAATTTTCGAAGTTTTAAAAATTCTTCCGAGAGGGAATTATGATGAATTAGATTGGCAAATTGTCCAAGTAATAGTTTTTGTTTCTCAGGGGTTGAGGATGTTGATAACGGGACTTGGGTGGTGGTGGTGACTGGATGGAGCAAGACTGGATTGTGAAGCAACCCAGTCATCCTCCGTGGGTTTGGCGGCGGCGGCGGCATCGGGCAGCCCTCCGCACTATAGAAACATCGTTGGATGTGTAGGGCATGATTGGGCTGTGGCGGCCGTGGCGGCGGGCAGTGCTCCGTATGCCCTGACGGGTAATGCAGTAAATGACTTATGTATAAACATCGTTGGCGCCATCGGACAGCATGCAGTGCTGTAAATTCTTCGTTGACGGATCCGATGGTGGCGACGATTGATATTATTCGTTTTTTGACAATCGATATTGGTGATGAAAAGTTTGAAATCTTGATTGAAAATGAGTTAATAATTTGAGTTTTAAATCATCAGGTGTTTTAGGATCTTTTAAAATATCGCGAAATTCAGATTCTAAAAGTGTAAGTTTGTATTTGAAAGGATGTTGCGAATCGTATCATAAAACACTTGCTGGTAATGAAGATGGTCGTTGCGCCGCCAATTCTTGTGGAATCACAACTAATTTTTTGGTATATTCCACAATTTTTTAAGCAGATTTACGAAAAATACTTTTAATAAGTGCAGCTAATGCCGGAATTAATAACGGAAGAAATCTTTTAATAGGCTGAATTAAGAGACATTTACATTTAAGAATAGGCACTGAAGATGTACCAATGAAATTTAATATTTTTTTATGCCGATTCAATTTTTTTTTGATAATGGATTGATAAGGATACATTTCCAAGTAGGATATTTCCAATACATGCCGAAAGACATCGTATAAAATCATTGGAACGTTGTTGAACTAAACTTTGTATTTGACATTTGGATGGAAATAAAATTTTACTCCGAGTTCGGCAATCAATTTTTAAGAGATGAATGTTTTTTACGTGCTTTCATTAGTCTCATTGGTGACATAGTGACAAATTCGACAAAAGTGTTCGATTTTTTTATTTCAAAAAACACTCACCACCTTGTGGTATTATTAAAAGACAAAAAAAAAAATATTTCTTTTTCTTGGGAATATAAATTATCATTGGTTGTTCATCGGGAAAGATATTGGTTCGAATTCGATATTGATCGGGTGTGGAAGGTTTTAAATCAATAAATAAATAACTACTGTATAAGGTTTTGATTTAGTTGGATCATCGTAGGACTCTTAACAAAAATCTATGGTTACTCGGAAACATCTGACGTGCAAAACAATTCACCTGTGATTGATCTCTTATGCTATAAAAAAGTATAAATTAATTAGCATTTAAACTAGCTGTTTTATGAGCATTACTATGATAAAAAAAAATTTTGAACTAAATAAAAAACAGAAATACTATAATGATAACTGTGTTTGGTAAATATAGTTTCAATGACTTAATCCGCTTCACCTATTAAATCATCAATCACAATTAGATGAGGAATACGAGAATCTAAATGTGTTAAATCATATATATCTTCATGAAATTGAATGGAAGGAAAATCTTTAAACCATTTCTGATAAACATGTGAAATTAAGTGACAGTTCTAAAGCATTTTTTGCACAAAACTGGTCTCTCCTGATCCGGAAGAACCGGAAACCAAGGCCATAAACGGGTGATGCAACTGAAAAATTTTTGAATCCACTACATCACAGCTAGTAGATATCATGATTTTTTTTATGATGTTGTTTTCTCAAAGAAATCCAATTGTTCAATAATTCTGAGACTCAAAAGCCATATGGTTTTGTTTGAAAATTTCCAATTATGATATGTCATTTCTTGTCGAGCAATAATTTCGCGATTTTTCGTTCGAAAAATGTTATGATTAGTTGTAATGGGAGCCGCTGTACATTGCGACAAATCACTTCGATTTACAGGCTCCTCAACCATTTTCTTTAAAACATCAAATGTAATTAGTTTTCAAGCTTCGTAGCTCAATGAAAAGCCTGGGATTTTTAAAACAACGTGCATGGGTATATTTTCTTAGCTCGAACGAACTTGATAGCTGTAATTTTTGGCACCTAAAGTACAAATATCTGAATGTAATATCTGGGCCAAATTAACGTTCCACTTCATTTGTCATAAATTCAAGTTAAGAATTTATCGGCACTTGATATTCGAAAGGGTGATTCAGATTTCTTATATAAAATCGTTAACCATGCATAATACTCGAGCTCCTACGTTATTCATTTTTTTTTACAAATGTAAACTTGCCTGCACCATTACGAAAGCAGCTAATAACATACTGGTATGAGGACCTGTAATTTGAACATCATCAAGGTGGCACCATGACACTTGAGCCATTTGTTCGTTAAAAAAACGAACATCATTTACTGTTTTCGTTTCGTCCAAAAATAAAGCGAAATATTTTTCAGGGAAAAGAAAAAAATTCCATTTAAGATTTTTTGGACGGTTCAGCTAATTTTCCATAATCTTTAAAGAATAGAGTTTAAGAATAGTTTTGCCAAATAATGTAAGGCTTTGTTTCGAACAATTTCACTTTTTTCGAAACGGATACCCTTATGAAGTTCATAGTCACTAATGTCGCTATCTTGTTCTTCGTTAGTTTAACATCCTACAGGAAAACCTCATTGGTTTGTTTGAATTTCAAAAATTTATCAACATAGCCAACAAAAAGGCCTCCCTCTTTTTTTTTCCTTATCATAATGCATCATTTCGTTAAAGTGCCAAACCTGAAAAACTTTTTCAATACGGAAACCACAACTGATAGCTTTCTGAAGTTCAAGAGAGACCCATCTATCCATTAAACTACTCTAACACCATCCGATTTTCCACCAACTTAGTTTGCCGATTTGGACGTCACAAGTCTGGCCAACTTTTTATCAGCCCCGAACACCATCCAATTCGCTATTGAAGTCGGGCGTGATATTAGCAATCCCATAAAGCAATGCGTTTCCTCCAGCAGATGTGGAAAATTCGAAAAAATCGAGGTTTTGAAACCTCTCTGATAAATTCTGCCGCTTACAATTACTATATTTCAGTAAAAACTTTATTTATGCATGAAAGAAACTCGCAATACTCTGATATTCATTGTGAATGACTTGTCTTCAACTCGAATCGATGAACTCGTTATTGACGCCATTTCTTTCCATGGGCGTGATGTCACGACTGACGTGTTTCAAAACTGCCCTGTGATTGGATAATTCCGACCAACTTTCCGAGTTGCCCGTGCATAGCCAACTCGAGTCGGTGGACTAAAGTTGGTTGGAAGTTTGTGAAAAACTAGCTCAATACTGTCTCTACCAACTCGTAAAAATTGGCCGACTGACATAAGACTAACGTAAAAATCGGCCGACTAAGTTGGTCGAAAGTTGGATGGTGTTCACGGGACTTTAGAGATCTTTCACTATCAGAGTGAGTGCATAGTGTTTGATGATGGCCACCTTTGATTGTAACAAACGATCTGTACAGAGTGAAAAAAAGCTTTTTCTGTTGACAGACCGGGATTATAGGATCAAGCAATTTTCGCGGTGGAACCACTCTACATTGCCTAAGACCGCAATACTGGGATACATCTGTACTTTCCAGATTCCAAAGAATTTCGGGAAATTTGAGGGAATATAATCCATATTTTAAAATGTAGGAAATATAGACTAACCACATCAGTATATCTGATTTCCTGAGTACTCTCACAATCGTGAAATAATGTAATCCCTTCCACACGGCCACCATAGTAACCGTCTCATCATTTCAATGGTTTTTACAATTTCTAAAATGTCAACAAAACAACAAAACGTTTCATTTCAGAATTTTCTTTTAATTCTTTTTTTAAATTCACATCCTCATTTCGTCACAAGTGAATACCCTTCATTGCTCAAAAAGTTTCATACAAGGTTTGAACTGGTCTGTCAGGGTCAGTTTGGATTTATAATATTTGTGATTCGGATTAAAAAAACAATCTGGATGACCATGAGTATAGTAGCCATTAAATTCAAACACCATTATATTAAAAATCACTCATAAAGCCCGTGCATCTGCTTAAACTGTTTAATATGACATCATACAAATTTAATACACTGATAGAACCGGTTTCCGTTCCAAGAGGAACCATCTTCTCACTATGAGTATTACATAAAAATGACAAGAATAAATACGAGACAGCTGAAGTGATGAACTGATGACAGATCTGGAAACGTGTGACATCCTCTTCTGCCAGCGCCAAGGTGGTGAGAACTCAAACTGCATTCGAATCTGTGCGCTCTCAGTCGACAAAATGAAAAACTGCATCAATGATGCTGAGTTTATTATTCAGCTCCTCCGATGCGAATAATAATGCCTTTAGGTATTCCTTTGTACTGATTAGGTTATCTATCAACCTGGACTGCTTTCTTATTGCATGTAATAATTGGAGTTTCTGCCATTGCAACAAATTAATGTTGTGTTGGGTTTATGTATTTTGGGGAGGGCTCTCAGAACAGGTATATTCAATGAACTATCTTTTAATTTTGTGACCATGAAGACATCGATTATTCCGTCACTAAAAACAAATCGGAAAATTATACATAAATTATTTTGTGAGAGCCCTCCCCAAAAGACAAAAGCCCCCTGATGCGAATGGATTATATCCAGTGCGATTTATTATAAACTGTACAGGAACTGCTGTGGAGATATTATCTAAGCACATTTATCGCAAAATGTCCAAACGTAATGTAAAAAAATAACTTAGTGATTAAAAATTCAACTGAACTTGTGAAAGAAATCAGAGCATTAGAACTTCAAAATGGATATGCTTTCTGCTCACTCGATGTGAAAGCATTATTTACATCTATTTCACTTGATCTCATTTCGGAAGCGTTCGAACACATTGTTCATAATCATTCTCATCACTTCTCCCGAATCAATGATTTCCGCAAACTATTGCCATTAATAACAGCTATGATGAACATGCAAATGTTCTCCTTGAACGATGAAATTTATCACCTGACAGTCGGATGCTTCATAGGCCTCAAAGCCTCCTCCATCATAGCTGAATGGGTCATGATGTTCATCGAAGATTCCGCCATTACACTACTGGAAATAGGGCAGGTCCAATTACCGTTCGACAAAAGATAGGTTGATGACGTCATATGCTACTGTGACAGCTCGATACAGAGAGGAGTTTGTGACATTTTTTCACAAATACACCCAGACATCATGTTCGAAATCGAACAAGAAGTTGAAAACCGCATCCCTTTCTTGGACGTGCTAATTATGAGGTCAGATACATTGGCTACTCAAGTATATAGAAAGCCCACGTTCTCAGGGATTATGCACAATTTCCTTTGATATGGACCAATGTGGTTTAAAATAAACTTGGTTTCAATGCTAGTTTTTAGGGCATTCCGTACATCCAGCACACAGGAGGGTTTTAACAATGAACTAAATGTCATCCGCAATATTTTGTTTTAAACTGACAATCCTGAGCAATTTGTTAACAGGCATTTAAAGAGAGAAATGCAAAAATTATTATAATACCTTGGTTGTTTTAACACGAAACCCTAACACGAAATATTTATTTATCGCTTTCCTATCATCACACAGTACTTCCGGCATTGAACAAAATTTGCAAATCCCATGGAATCATTCTAACGTCCCCAGCAACAACGACGGTGCAAAACATCACACGACCAAAAACTGCAAAGATTAATGCATCCAATGAAAATGGAGTAGTATATTCCATCCAGTGTAGTGGCCATCCCTGCAGCTACATTGGAGAGACCCAACGAAGATTGGAGGACGGAACACGTGAGCACGAAAGAGCCATCATTAACAGAAATAAAGAGTATTTAACATACATACATAGTGTAAAAACCAGCCCCAATGTTCAGGTGAGCCATCCAACAATTATAGCAAGGTGCCAGCAGAATTTTCAGAGGAAATGCTTAGAATCTTATTCCATCCTGTCACCAAAAAATGCTTATAATTAAGCATTATCTGGGCCCTCTACCCGTGAGTACCGAAATAAGAAAAAAAAGAAAGCCAAAAAAAAAAAACAATAAACAATAATTAGAACATTCTCAGATAAACAATGCAAAAAGGAGAAATAATTTCAAAGATATGTTTTAAAGATATGTTTTGAAGTTATCAACATATTTATCAATATTTAATTGTTTTTTGATTGCTTTGTAACATGTCATGTACAGTTTCCCCGTAGAACTCATAGAAGGACTTCGCATGGATTGTTTTCATGTTGGAATGACAATGCAGCGTCATTGATGTAGTTCTTCCTTTTGTCGGCAGAGAGCGCACAGATCCGAATTCAGTTTGAGTTCTCACCACGTTGGCACTGGCAGAAGAAGATGTCACATGTTTCCAGATCTGTCATTGTTTCATCACTTCAGCTGTCTCGTATTTATTCTTGTCATTTTTGTGTAATTCTCATAGCGAGAAGATGGTTCCTCTTGGAACAGAAACCGGTTCTATCAGTGTATTAAATTTGTATGATGTCATATAAAACATTTTAAGCAGATGCACGGGCTTGATGACTGACTTTTTAACCCTTCAGACCGGCGAGTTTCTTTTCTGAATATGTCTTTCAACCGGTATTTTTTTTTTTATTTAGAAAACAAAGAAACTGAAAGAAAAAAATTTTAATGGCTAAAATACAGTGCAGAAATTCAAATTCCGCCAGTGAATTATAAGCTTAAGTAATTATCTCTCGGTCAGCGGATAATTACAGAATTTGGTTGAAGATTAACAGCGGGAGGCCGCCAATTATCTACCCCTGCAGAGAACGTACCCCTGTACGTCAAACCGGCTGTGAGACAGACACATGAGAACGTACATGGGTACGTCTTACCGGCTTGAAGGGTTAAGGATAGACAGTGCATGTAAAAGACTAGTAGTACCATTTTATTAATTGCATCATAACCATCAACATCATAATTACAGTTTCCTTTTACCAGAATTTAAAGCATGTTTAACATGAACACCTCGTTTGTGTCTCTCCCAAGCCAACCAACGAATCCCATCAATACTACAGGATTTGGCTGTCGAAAACCCCTTATGGGGAACTAATCCCACCGTCTCAGATTTTAGGAAATTTTTACAGAAAACTTTAACTCAAGCACTAGTCAATGTTATTAAATTTTGCAAAGGGCAACAGCCTGTCATTTGGAGAAACGAATTTCGGTATTTAAAATCGGCTTCCGTTAAAACCTATACATCACCAATACAATAATCAATTATTTCTTTTTGAAAATAAAATTTCGTGTTCAAATCGACCTGCTCTTGGTGCCGTTGCAATAGTTTTTCACGAGCTTCCTGTTTCATCATATATCTTTATATCAGTCATTGCACACAATAATCAAAAAATTCAGATTTATTCATTAAATGTGGAAAATATTCTTTATGAAATTTTTTACTGTCTAAACCAAACGCCTTTGGTAATCTTGCTAACGCCAGTGGAATAAATATATAGAATCAACAATTCATATTTTTTCCAACCTTAAAACAAAAGCCTGTTTCCATGAAAAACTGTTTTAGGTTTTTGATTTTGCCGAAATAAATACTGAAGTAAGAAATGAGAATCGAAATTAGATCCATTGTGACTTAGCAATATGACACATTTCTCTTCAAAAACTCGGAAAATTCAATCACAGAAATGATCGTGAGCGTTAACTCCTTTGAACAATGAGTTCGCAAGCCTTATTCCCCTCCACAAATTATCTGAGGAGTCGGAATTTTCAGAATAACTGTCACAAATGGTTTTTGCTACACAAAGATTTGGAATTAATTCAATAATTGGTACATTATTTTTGTCATGACAGATTATTTTTTCGCATGTTGTTTCGAAAAAAATCGAAAAAAATAAAGATCCCATTGAGCTCATTTTATTGAATATTAAGGGATTACATGTAACATTGGTGATTCGCTCGAACTCTTAATTTACGGTTTGGACAATAGTGAGAACTACATTGGTGTTTTGTTTTGACATGATGCTGCTGCAACGCATTCACGTCTATTCCACAATTCGGACACTTTATAATTTGCTGACAAACAGAAAACGAATTCGAATTGGTCCCCACTTTATTAATTTTCTGATTTTCCAAACAAATTTTGGAATAAAAGAATCTACAACAATCTATACATTTCACCTAATTTTCTTGGGGACAATTGCCGCCCCTTTTGAAAGCATGAAACACATCTTTTATTACACTTGTGATTCTTTTTATCTTTGTAATCCCACCAACAAGCAAAACAGAAATAAAATGTCAAAGAAAGCCGGCTATGATTTGATCATGTTAAAATGATTATTATGATGATTTAAAATTAATCTTTTTGATTTTTCAGGTCCTACAAAGACAGGCTTGTTATTCATTTCGAAGGAAATCACAATTATCAGATAATTAGATAAACCAGCTCGGAATTTGGAAATAACTTCCAAACCATAAGAAGTCAATTCCTGAGGCACCCCGGCCTCCGAATCTAAAATTTTGGCTTTTTCTCATTGAATCCCACAACCTTGACGAATTGAATGCCAATTGGTACGGAATTCATAATTAGCCACAGCCGGGATATGCTTCGTGCTAAACAATAAGCATCGTTATTACGAATTTGAATGAAGCATCATTTTCGTTTGAGTGTCATTTCCAGTTGTGTACTATTACGGCTAGCTCCACGAGGTATCGATACACACGTGAAACGGATTTCAATTTCTTCTCCAAATTTTAAAAACTTCTGGGATTGGGCTAGTTTTTCCAATAAAATGAGTAAATGTTCAATTTCGAGCATGTCTGCTCTGACATAAGGTAGCGTCAATTGCACATTCTAAATTAGAAGAATTTAAACCAACTCTATAAAATCAGATGGTTGAGATTCGTTGATGACTCTTTCTATTAATTTACTGATTAAATAGTTTACTAGTTCACTCAAACCCATATTTTCATGTTTCAAAAGTTAATCAATTTGTTCTAATGATGGTTATTCCAGATTGAATATCAATTCGATCCCAACTGTATGGAACCTCGGAATATTTTTATTTTCTATAATTGAAGGGCTTGGTGGAAGAATGGCCAATCCCATTCCTCCATGAAAAATGAGATTTGTGTCTGATGTATAAGCTAGTGTCATCTAGTGTTTACCCTTTGAACAAAATTCATTGTAGGATATGCCTAACACCATGGTAAAAAGTGATTGACATTGCACTGTTCAGCTTCTTTAACACTTAAATTGCATTTTTCTCCAAATTACAAAATTGTGGGATTGTCCCTTCTTTCACCAAGCCCTTCAATTTTTTTCAACACGACCAACTGCTGCAATATTCGGTCCATAGAGAAATCAGAGGGATTAGAAGAGGGAGAATGTGGAAGTGATTCTAAGCTGTCGAATTGAAGAGAAGACTGAAGAGAAGGAGAAGGGTGTGGAGGTGGAATTGTTTGTCTCGACAGGCCAGCTGGCGGGTTATTGAAGTCAAAGGTTGCAAAGGAGAGGGAGAAAGCTGGGGTGAGACTGTCCTTCTCAAATGCCCTGCAGGCAGATTGTTTAAGTCAATAAACAATGATGCATGCCTTACAGGAGGAATGGCACTCGACACCAAATAGAGGATGGTGGGATTCAACCGAGTCCCAGACATAATAAGGGGAAACTTCCTCGTCATTCCAATGTTGTGATGACATAAAGGGGCTGTGCAGGCTCCCAAACAGGGCTATTAAAGCTCTAGAAATTTCGTCATCGGAATTCCAAGAACAAGAAATTTGGGATATTTTTATTCTCTTATTCGACATATTTATAAAAAAGAGAAGAGAGTGTCACAAACATAGTTCGCCTCTCGACACTTCTGCTAACCCTTTTTCTCCTTTCACGTCTCGTTTCTTGCATATTCTGCTACATATTTCCATCATTTTTACATTTCTGCCTTCCTATCAATTCCTGGTGCTGGAAGCGTTCTCCTTCTCTTATTTCCCACCAACACAGCGACCTTACGCCAATTAAATGGTGTTTTTCTCGAGTTTAGGAGTGACCGTAAGTGCTTTTATGGCCAGTTCACAAAGGCAACTAGCCCGTGAAAACTATTGTTTCCTATGTTAAAAGCCGATTTCCCTCTCTCCCTGTTATGCATTGCATCAGAGTCCTGCTCTCAATAGGAGGAAAACAAAAGGAAAGGCCACCTGGGACTATGTAAGTGATGCCAACCCTTCTTGACCAGATGCGAAAGAGGGGACCAACACCTTGCTCCTTCGGAGGAAAGAAAAAACAACTCAAGGCAGTAGGCGAATGAATGAGATTATCAGCGGGCAGGTCCAAAAAGCCCTGCTCGATCTCACTTGCTTTTCTGAGCCACATCGCCCTCGTGATCACAGAGTCCCCGATAAGAGGTCGGAATAATCCCCGAACTGAGCACCGGGATACTTGGTGCGATCCTGCTTTCCCGCTGCCCTTGGAACCCTCTGACGAGCTACCGAGCGGATCATCCTGAGCAACCGCTGGCATTTGGACTTCATGTTCTCCAGAGTTGGCTGACGACCATAAATACACGACAGCAGCGAAGGTCCCTCAGCCAGAAAACGCTGATGATGTCCAGGGTCTCCAACCCTGCCTGTGCATTGCTTAATCCGGTATTGTGAGTCGCCCCACTTCCCTTTATTTGTATTTTCCCATCTTTCCCTTCCCCGTACCTGCAATAAAGCCTCCTTATCACACCACGAAGTCATCAGTTTATCATCTTTGAGAAGGCGCAGGCCATAGGTGAATTCCCTTCGTTAGTCTAGCTTTCAACGGCACCTCCCCTTTTCCCGTCCACACACCTCATTCCCACATTACACACTTCTCCCCCTTATCCCGTGATCGTGGCTTGCTTAGGGATGCATTAGATGGCGTGCGCCTAACACAACACGCAACACATGGTAGCAGTAGCATGGTTTAGGACGTTACCGCTATCGACCGAATTTCCAGTCCGACTAGCCTATTGACGTGCGGAGGAGCCCGTGCATTGGCCTTCTTATTCTCCTCATTCGTAACCCTAATCCTCCCTTCCTTCCAATCTCGCTTTGTTTTTAACCTTCCTCCCTTCTTCTATGGCTCACATCATGACGTTCGAAAAAGACAGGCTGAATACAGTCGGCGTGAAACGACAATTTCCTGACTCCATCCCCCTTCTCTCCGGACTTTTCTACAAGGTGTGGGGTATCGAGGATATAAAGAGTGCGCAGGTCCAAAAAGCCCTGCTCGATCTCTTTCGCTTCTCTGAGCCACAACGCCCTCTGGATCGCAGAGCCCCCGATCAGAGGTTGGAATAATCCCTCCTGCCCTTGGATCCTCCCCCGACGAGCAACCGAGCGGATCATCCTGAGCACCGGCTCGCATTTGGACCTCATGTTCTCCAGAGTTGGCTGACGACCATAAATCCACGACAGCAGCAAAGGTCCGTTAGCCTGAAAACGCTGATGATGTCCGGTGTCTCCAACCCTACCTGTGCGTTGCATAATCCGGTATTGTGAGTCGCCCCACTTCCCTTTATTTGTATTTTCCCATCTTTCCATTTCCCCGTACCTGCAATAAAGCCTATTTATCACACCACGAAGTCAATCTGTGTATCATCTTTGAGAAAGGCGGGCCATTGGTGAATTCCCTTCGTTAGGCTGGCTTTCCACGGCACCTCCCCCTTTTCCCGTCCACACACCTCATTCCCACCTTTCACACTTCTCACCCTTATCCCGTGATCGTGGCTTGCTTAGGGATGCATTAGATGGCGTGCACCTAAAACAACATGTAACAAGAGAAAGAGAGAGAGACCGAAAAAATAAAATTATAAAAATAAACTTTAACCAAGAGCCGTTCCTGCATGGCCGAGTGGTCTAGACGGCGGTCTGCCATGTGGCTGTTGTGTTGGAACCTGGGTTCGAATCCCGGCGTGGGCATGGCTGTTTCTTTCTTCTTCTGTGTTTCGTCCGTTTCTCCCCTGGGACTTACTATCTCAGGGTTATTTCTGGACGAGATGTGAATCTCATCCCCCTTCTGGAGTTTCCTAGCCTCACCCTGACATTGTCAGTTAGGGCTAGCCCGTGGTCCATAGTTGGCCAAAGTCGATGAAAGGAAAGGAAGGAAACTTTAACCAAGAAAAAAAAAAGGACCGATAATAATTAACCTATAAATAAAACCCTACAAATTCAATCGTCCAAATAGAAACTCTAAATAATAAAAAAGCTAAAAGAGAAAAAAAATCAAAAACTTACAGTTTGATGCTTATTTCTTATTAAATAATGCTTCCAGCTCCAATGCCGCCCTAATTTCGTATGCTTCCAGCTCCGATGCTGCCCCGTCTTCATATGCTTCCAAATTCCGGTTTTCACAGAACTCCCTCATAGCTTTAATTGGTGTAAGCGGTTGCTTTGAAGGGATTTCCAAATCTTCCGTACTGTCTTCACTTTCGCAGAATGGTAGGCCTATAGGGAGAGTTTTGTGGTGCTAAATCTTCGTCGACGTCCGTCAGGTCGATCGCCAATGATCCTTCCTCTTCACTACTGCTACACTTTCTCTTTAGCTTGGAACTGGTATCTGAAGGCTCCGCTTTCTAATTGGCGCTTTTATGTCGAAATTGCCGAGGTAGCCAAAATTTTATCTTTCCTTCTAAAACAAAATGCAAATGTTTTCAAATAGCTCGTTTTAAATAAATAAAAGAAGATCCCTGATGAAATTGAAGCCCCACTTCGGAATTTCCACTGACTGTAATTTGGCCAATTTATTTCTTGTGCGGTTTAAAAGTGGGTAAACAAGGGCATTCACGAACAAGTAACGCCATCTCGGAGTCGTGAACCCATTTATAATTTCGTGAACTCATCAAAATTTCTCGAGCAGTTTAACGGCCCAATGTCTTTACACGGCACGAGAAATTTTGATGCTTTTATTCAGATAAACCCTTTCACCAATTTGCATAAGGTGATCCTTACATTGTGATAATAGGATCTTGACAGATGAAAACATCTCTCCCCTCCATATTCTTTTATTTCAGCGAAACAGTAATCACCTAGTGTAAAAGTGTTTGGGTCCTTTTCGGTCAAGGGTAAAGATAAACCCTATTTGTAGCTCAAATCAAAAGGCAAGACAGCAAAGAAGGAAAAAAAAAAGAGAAAGAAACATATTACCTTAGCTTTGTTCGGTTTCACAGAATTAACTTATTAATAAATTGAATGAACAGGAAAAATGACAAAAAAAAATATATCAAAATTTATGTAAAGTTATCTTACCATTGCAAGTTGTTGAGATATCTCTTCAAAATCAAAGATAAAACCCATCTTTTTAAAAAATGATGATATTTGTAGATAAATAAAAACTACTCTTCCTCTCGAAACATTAAAAAATTATATTTTTAATGCTAACGAATTTTCGAAAGCATATTCCTTGCTTTCTTCTACAAGTTTGTTTGATAACAATATGATTTCAGGTACATAGTTATCAACAATCACAATAATGCAATAACATCTAAATTTTCACGTTAATATTACAATAATTGATAATTTACATTCCATTTACAGATTTTGTTATTAGTATTACAATAATTGATAATTTACATTTCATTGAATTCCTTAATTATTACAGATTTTTTGTTTCCTTTGAAGCATTTTTTTATCATTTCATTGGCTAAATTTACAAATATACTCTCTACTTCTAAGCCACTACTTTTATTGAAATTTAGGTTCTTTGTATTTCTTATTATGAAGCTCTCCAATATTTTTCTAGTTTTACTATCCTTTTCTAACATTAAAATTTTGACCTAATCGTTAATCCAGTGGCCCGTTCTAGAACAATGATTAGCTACATCAGACTTGTAGTCTAATTTATTTTTAATACAGTAAATGTGTTCTTTTGCTCGTTCAAGGGTCGTTCTTTTACTCTCCCCAATATAAATTTTCACGGCAATTTAGACATTCTAATTGATAAATTAATCCCATGTTTGCATTTTGACTATTTTCATTTATTTTATGGCATAAATTAGACTACAAGTCTGATGTAGCTAATCATTGTTCTAGAACGGGCCACTGGATTAATGATGAATTCAAAATTTTAATGTTAGAAAAGGATAGTAAAACTAGAAAGATATTGGAGAGCTTCATAATAAGAAATACAAAGAACTTAAATTTCAATAAAAGTAGTGGCTTAGAAGTAGAGAGTATATTTGTAAATTTAGTCAATGAAATGATAAAAAATTGCTTCAAAGGAAACAAAAAATCTGTAGTAATTAAGGAATTCAATGAAATGTAAATTATCACTTATTGTAATATTAATAACAAAATCTGTAAATGGAATGTAAATTATCAATTATTGTAATATTAACGTGAGAATGTAGATGTTATTGCATTATTGTGATTGTTGATAACTATGTATAAGCAGTGTAAGTTCACCTGAAATCATATTGTTATCAAACAAACTTGAAGAAGAAAGCAAGGAATATGCTTTCGAAAATTCCTTAGCATTAAAAATATAATTTTTTATTGTTTCGAGAGGAGAAGTAGTTTTTATTTTAATTATGATAAGCAGAAGAAGAGATTTAAAGATCTTTGTAGATACTGAATTCGGGAGAGAGAGAGATAGAAAAAGCTTTAACTGGATGAGTGCATATGAAGGAAGAAAGTTAGGGTTCTAAGGCTGCAGTATTTATACAGTTTGGATTCTATTATTTCATGGGCACCATTTACTATGATAAATGAGGAGTTTCCTCCGTGTGACATCTTCAATATTTCTTGGGAGTATTCTCACATTAATGAAAGGAAACGATCTTCTAAACCTGTTGATTCATGTCTGGAACCAATTTGGTTTCCATTATTTCAAGGACATCATTCACTATGATAAATGAAGACTTTACACCTGCTGAGATCTTCAATATTTTTGGGGAGTATTCTCACATTAATGAAAGGAAACGATCTTCTAAACCTGTTGATTCATGTCTGGATCCCCATGGCATCAAAACTGTTGATTCATGTCTGGAACCACCATGGCTTCTATTATTTCAAAGGCACGATTCACTGTAATAAATGGAGAATTTTTTCTTTCAGAAACTCTGCTGTTTGCAGGAAGCTCAGGTCGATAATTTCTAGTCTTTCTTAACATTCAAAATAAACATAGACGTTTTTAAAGAAATAAAACTTTTTAATCTAATCAACATCTCAAAACCCTTAGTTCATTTTTTTAAAAAAAAGAAAAAAAAAGATTCAACTAACCTTAATTAACGTTATACATCTTTAATTTCAAGATCTTTGATATTCCAGTCTGTTAGCCCTCTTAGTAAATAATAGCATTCCTAAAAGGCTTAAAATATGGATCTAACTTTTATTATGATAGACCTAATTCATATTATTTCAAATGATATCACCAACTTTACTTTAGCTATCTTTGCGGCCAACACAGCTTTATAAGCGAAAAGGTTGATGAATCAGGTGTTACACATCATCAATTGATAATACTAGTCATTTCAAGATTTTTGACGGATCACACGACTCACTTTACTCTATTTTGTACCTTAGCGACCATCCCAGCTTTATATCCGAAAGGGTTAATCAAGCATGTATTACGACATCACCAATCGATAAATCATCTCATTACAAGATGTTTGAGGGGTCACGTGACCTACTTTATTACCTACCATAGCGGCAAATATTACACCCCAGCTTAATATCTGAATGGATTAAACTTTTGATCTATCAGGTATTACTAGCAACCTCGTCACTAATCAATAAATCAACTCATTTCAAGATGCTTCAGGGGTCACATGACCTACTTATTTGCATTTTTAAATCCGAAAGGGTTAAACTGTTGATCTATTAGGTATTATGATACAAAACCTACACCAAGCGATCAATCAGCTCATTTCAAGATGTTTCAGGGGTCACATGACTTACTTATTTGCATTTTTACATTTGACTTTCAAATGACCTTGACATGCAAATGACCTATACTAATTTGCATTTGAGCTTCACATCACCTTCTTACGACTCACCGTAACTTGCATTTGTTCTTCAAATGAACTTCAATAACCTATAAGTCACCATCACAAGATGACCTTCCCAAGATAACCTCATTTGACCTTCTGTTCGTCCATGCGTCCCTGATAACTACTTATATATTCAAATTTAAGGGATATTCTGAAATTTTCCTATAAATTTTTATCATTTGTTACTCCTAATAGTGTTATAAACTGCAGCATCAATGAAAAGAACATTCTTGGAATTCAAAATTTTTGAATCTCCAAAATATCATTGTAAATGTTTGGTCTTTTGAACATCCAATTTCTATCACTGTGTCCTTATAAAAGATCAAAATATCTTATCAAATATTAAGTGATTTCTAATATATTTTACAAAATTTTATTGAAAAGAAGAAATGTTATATGAGGCTTAGGCTAAGTTGTCGACAATGAATGACAAACTCGCTTGAATTCTCGACATCAAATATTTTTGGAAAAGTTTGAAACCTAACAAAAGATTCCGAAACCAACTAGTGCTTTCTTAAAAAAAGGAATTTAAATCCGACAGTGCTTTTATTTCGGTAATTTGAATTTGGGGATTGAAATTATGGATATGAAAAATTGTAATTTTACCAAAGTGAATAGAAGAAAACAAATGCAAAGCATTCAAAAGCAAATACCACCCATTTGAGACCTAAGCTGCTATTAAAAAGATTCTGTAGCTTAAAAAGTAGAAGTTCTGATTCTTCATTCTCAGCAAATTTTAGATTAGAGATCATTTTAAGAGTCATTTTATGTCATTTGCCATCCTAAACATAATTGGCAATGTACTTTTACTGCTTGAATTTTCTCAAAACCTTTACTTATAACAATTCGTATTATATCAATAAAAAATCGAATTTAACATGCAATTCTGTTTAACATGCAATTGTGTCTTAACATCAGCAAATTTTTCTATCTACAGAACATTTTATGAAATATTAATTAATCATCTAGATAATTTTGATTTTAAGTTTCTTTTGTTTATTCAATTTCACAACTTTAAATTCCTGATGTTGTCCTTTACTCAGGAGACGCCGTCGAACCGTGGAACCAGATAATGTCCGACCTTTTGCAGTATTACAACGTTGTATATATAATTAAATTATTTTGTCCTATTGACTATAATCTATTTATAAATTAGAAGTTAAAGGTAGTGTTTAAGAAATTCTTCAAGTTTTGTCTAACATTAATCAAATTCTTTTATAACTATATTTGGAGTTTGTTGTGAAAGATTGCGGGCATATTTTCAAATTCGTAGGTACTGCTAGAATCTTCAAATCATGCCTCTCATATCTACATAGCAATCAACTTATATTCATTAGTAGCTGTTGGTGCTAATCCGAAAAGCCAACATGGTGCCAATCTGCATGCCAGTGGGTGTGTTCGTGAGCCCATTGTAGACCTAGGTGTCAATATTCAAGCTCAAGAGAATCCTCCACAAAGGAATACATGCACGCAGTCCTTTGCTCAGGAGACGCCGTCGAACCGTGGAACCAGATAATATCAGACCTGTTGCAATATTACAAAGTTGTGCTGACTCTCCGTCACTGCCATGTAGATGAGATGTCAATCATCTCTTGCTTTCTTCAACTTTTGTGATTTACTTTCGGAATTTCAACAGATCGTGTCCTCCTCAGTCCACTGCTTCCACAATCGCATCGCCTGTCGTGGCATTTATGCCTCTTACGAGCAGCAATTTCGCTGTATGAATATTCTTCTTCACGCAAGTCGATCATTCGATCCCGTTGAAACTTGCCTAAAAGGCACCCTTTGATGTCAACAAGGCATACTGACTCCAGTAGGCACGTTGCAGCTCACTGACAATGAAAAACTACGTGTCTGGATCCAAAACAGTCTTCTAATTTTTCGCTCCTACACGACAGTTCAGAATGCGCTACTGCATCTAGACATGCACAATGACTGCCAAATTTTAATAGTTTCCATATCATACCCTGTTTTACATCGGACATGATCAACTGAGCGACGGCGACAGGACGATGGGCAACTGGAGGACTGACAACTTGGCGACGGCTAACTGTGGGACAGTGATCAGGACAATAAAAACTTAAAAAGCATTTGCACGATTAGCAGGATGATGCGGGTTTTTCTGTAAATATTAATTATGAATATAAACATCATTAGGAATATTAATATCATTATTAGTATTCGATATCATTATGAGTATTAAATAATATTATGAATATTAAATATCAATTAATAAACTTAAAATAAAAAAAATGTTTTAATGTATAGATGTAACATGTGTCAATATGTTTATTAATTACAAAACAAAAAACTAAAAAATGAATTGAAAACTGTTCTTTTTTTATTTTAATATTGGATAATTACACCTTTTCGTTTTTAAATCATTTTTGGACCACTTATTTTTAAGCATCTCTTTCTTAAAAGGTTCTACAAATTTTTAAATATGATATAAACGAAAATATTTCTTAACTAGCTGACTCATTTTTTGCAAGGGAAATTTCAATATAACTTCTGTACAATGTTGTAATTCTATACAATAAAAATAAACTCATAAGCAAAATTTTTCAAATTTTATGTTTAGACCGTTCTTTTGTCTATTATTATTTATTGTTTTATGAATAAAAAATATTATTGAAATTTATCTGGTAGTAGATCAATAAAAGTGAATGGTTTCTATTATTCATATTTAATAGTATTTTGTAATTAACAAACATATTACGTATATGGATTAAAACAAAGAAACAATTTTATTTTATTTTAAATTACTTAATTGATATTTAATATTTATAACTACTTTTATAATTATATTTCATTCCAAAATATATTTATAATTTTATTTAATTCATAACATGCAGACTATTTAAAACTATTCGTATTTAATATTGACAAAGAAAATCCGCAATAACGCATGCCTTCTAAATGTGCCAAAATTTTTTAAGTTTCTGTCGCCCAGATGCCGTCGCCTAGTTATCTTTCGCCTCGTTGTCCGTCGCCGAATTGACCGTCGCGACGTCGCCCAATAATCGCGGACCGGCTTTACATTTCCTATAAGTTTCACTTCATTTACATGTTTTCTTCGTGGTGTTGAATTTTTCGTAAATTCGAGTCTAAGAAACTACAGAAAGAAGATAGCTTGTGACAGTTAAAAATAAGACTAAACGAAAAGTTCTGAATGTAAAAAATCAGTTAGAAGAAAAATGTCTTACTTTTTCTGTTTATGTTATATAAACAAAAATAAATGTTTTCAATGAAACATTACAATTAATTTGCAACCTTCTAATGTTAGTCTAACTTCTATTTTCAGATTACCTTTCCTAGACAATGACTTACCTTACTGTAATACACCGACTTCAATCAACAAAACCATGTTATTGGTGGAAGAAACAATTACGAAAGCCACAATCAGTCACTGTAAATGTCCACGTAAATGTCAACAATATATATATAATTTAGTGACTGATGACAATTATTTAAATGTAGGAAAATCAAAAACTTCTGCAGTTTACATTTACTATGTTGATCGGTTTCTCCAAGTTATAAGTGAATATAAATGGTATAATTTTGATATATTTCTAGCAAATGTAGGGGGTTTAATTGGTTTTTATTTAGGATTAAGTGTTTTAAATATCTTAGAGCTTATAGAAATACTGGTTAAAAAAAGTTTGAAGTAAATCTTTCATAATTATATATGTCGTGAAGTAGATAAAGCAAGAGATTAAAATTTTGAGGATATCTTTTTGTATTACTTATTATAGAAAACATACATAAATGATTATTTTACAATTATGTTATTATATTATTTCTAATACAAGTGTAATGTAATTATTATCTGAAATGTGTACTGAAAAGGAGTACATTATATGTTATCATTACAATTATATATTAAAATTCTGTACAGTTACATAATTATATGCAAAATCATGATATTAACAAGGTTTGCTAATTATGAGGAGCAATGACATTTCCATCGAAATGAAACTGAAAAGACTAATATGAAGGATTTATAAATATTTAGGAATAATAAGGTTTATAACATGAAGTTTTTACTAAATTCACTAAAAATGATATTTTTAGCAAGATTGTTTTAATTACATATCTATAGTCATTCAATAATTCATCAAAAAAATGATTAAATAATTTATTCTATATAATTAGCATATGCACAATTTTATCTTTAATGTTATTTCAGAACTAATCCATTTCATTTGATTTGAATCCATTTGACTTTAAATGGATTTGACTAATCCATTTGACTGCAATTGTTTCTATTTATGTTTTAGGCAATAAATGAGACTTTATTACATTAATATTAAATAAATATTAAATAATTTTAATATTTTAAAGACAGACCACATACAAAAAAAATCGAATAACTATGAAAAAAGACTCCTTTTTGAATGAAACTTAGTATATATATATATCATTTGGATGAAAGAGTTGGAATTGATTCAAATTTCAAAGTAAAAGCGAATAGCAGTATCGTTGTTACATTATTAGTACTGCTATGGTAGCTTTGCATATTGATTTAGAGCGTGGAATGTAGTGAAACAAAGCCTGGTGTTGTCTTGTGGCACATCACATCTATTGGTAGTTTGCGCTAAATGCTCCAAATGACGAATGTCTGATGTTGGATTTAGTTGACATCCTAGCTTTTCCCAGACATGCTCCACAGGGGAAAGTCTGGATACCTGACAGGCCATGAAAGGATTTGAATTGTTTAGAGGCACTGCTGCGAAACGTGTGCAATATGTGAAAGTTGATTCTGTTAAAAACTTGCTGCTGGTAGTTGTAACACAAAGGCTAAAACCAGATTTTACAGGATCTCCAATGTGTAATGAAGTACACTTAAACTGCCTTGTATTACTTTGAAAGAGAATGGTTGAGAGTGAAGCTGTCGGAGAAGTTAGGCCTCACAGCATTCCAATTGTTGTAGCAATGGTATCGCCGGGCTGACCAGAGCTCAGCTATCGATTTCAACACCTTTTCATAAAAGTATAACTACCACTTAGAAGGCAAGCGATTCGTCAGAATGACCAGCCGGCTCCTTGCAGTCCCACGAAGCGGCCTATCGCGAAGTATTGCAATTGCTTGTAGTGACTTCGAGGCATTAGTGATACTAAACTGATATTAAAGGCAATAGTTCCACGAAGCAGAATATATCTAATAAGTCTCTTAGTCCTCTATACGGACCATAAGGTGGATTCTTTCATTGAGTCTTGAGGATAATGTGATCTTTCTTGACAACTATATTTTAGTCACTTAAGTAGCTAATGGAACCATAGTTGCAAACGCAGTTTCATTCAAATTTGATACTTTTTTGATGATTTTTCGAATTTTTTTGAATGAATAAAATGCACTGTCATTTTTGTCTCTTTAATTATTGTAATATTGCCAAAAAATTAAGAACATGAATAGAAAAAGTTAAGAAAATGTAATGAAAACTTCTATCCAGTCTTTTACAATTAAACATATAACAAATAAAGAAGATCATTAGAAGATCATAATAATAAAAAATATATAATTAAATTTATTATCGATTTAATTAAACCCATTAAATTTGATCTGAGTAAATTAATTGAATTTCATTTGAATGTAAAATCTTTTATTTGCCTATTTTGAGTTTTTTAAAATGACTTTTTTCTGTATTTAAATTAAGTTATTATATTATTACTATATAAGGATTATATAGAGTTAAAAATGTGTAAATATTAATGTATATACCATGTAAATATTAGCGTATGTATCGTGTAAATTTTAGTATATGTATTCTGCACTTTAAAATAATAAACAAACCTCAGCTCATAATATAAACTCACGTTCCGTTTTGTCCATGTACTTGCGATAAATAACAATTTGATTTCATTGTTTCCCAAGAAATTAATAATTTACGCATAATTGCATTAGAAACATTATAAATGAGTGTAGAATAAATCTATAAACAGCAACGAAAGGAGATATTTTCCGACTCACTTTCGTAAAGACAACTATTTTTATAACTATTTTATAATTTATCATCTATCGACGCTGGAGGCGTTGACAGATGTTGCTAGAGATGACACAAAAACAAATGGATATGATTGCGAAGAACATGTCTAATCACAAAAGGTGTTCTAAGTATCTACCGGCAACAGTAATGCATGCATAACTACGTCGAAGCATTGATTATCGTTATGTTCAAAGATTCTTGGCATTTCACGAACTGTTGAAACGGCGGAAGCGATTCATGCCACGTCGTCTTCTTCAGAGTCAATTGGATTCTCGTACATGATGTTATTCATGTGTTCCTGAAGACGAAATCTAAGTATGTTAAGTCTAGTGATCTTGGTGGCCAGGCGATGAGTCCTGCCTAACAAGCGATCGACAAAGGTATCGCTCAGATAATCCCTCACATATTTATGTCAGCCATTTCAGCAGTTGTGAAATGTTCGATGTTAAATAATAATGTATGTGATTTAAAGATGCCGATGTCTGTATTCTTTTCCACTTGCAACGGACTAAACAAGCTATACGATGAGTGGTCGCAAGTCGTTTTGAAACGAATTATTTACTTTTCGCATAGGGGAACAAGTAACAAAAACACAGTGTAACAAAAAACTTTAATGAGCGTATCTTCCACGTTTATGTAACAAATGAAATGGTTCTTTTTTTAAAAACATTCATTGGGTGAAGATAAGGATGTCTATTGATTTCATTAATATCTTTCACTATTATATATATATATATATCTATACTCTACTATAATTATATATAGAATAGGCAAAACTCAAAGCAACCCCTTCGAGTTTCGCAAAGCAAAGATTTCAATTAATCATTTGCAATTTAGGAATTTACTAAGTGTAGTAATAATTAACTAAAAAACATATCTTTTTATAATTATTTTAAACCAATCATAATTCGTCAAATCAATTCCCGACCTAGGAACTTCCATTCATCTTTAAGGGACAATCAATAGATCTTATTCTCTCAATAAATAAGATTTTTTTATTTATTGCCAATACTGAAGCTGCTATTATATAATACAT
>JAFIDM010031846.1:0-31479 GCA_023159025.1 Thereuonema tuberculata | reverse complement strand
TTTTTTATTATAAAGTTACAATCGTGAAATGTTCTAGGATGTTAAATCAAAAGGTTTTCATTAGAAAGTTAGAATCGTGAAATGTTCTAGGATGTTAAATTTAAACGTTTTTCATTAGAAAGTTACAATCGTGAAATGTTCTAGGATGTTAAAAGGTTTTCATTAGAAAGTCACAATCGTGAAATGTTCTAGGATGTTAAATTAAAAGATTTTTCATTAGAAAGTTTGATAGGGAAAGGTAGAAATTAATATATCAGAAGTTGTGTCTAATGGGTGTTTAATCGTTCTTACATAGTTATAATCCTGGAAAAGATATAGGTTATACAGATATTCCACTCCCTTCATTGAGATTTCATAAACCTCATATGTTTGTCTATTGTTTTCAGGGACTTTTCTGCATTGATTTGTCAGCAATGTTTTTGGAGTCCGTTTAGTAGCACTGGTTCAATCTGTTCTTGTTAAAGGAGTCACTGTTTTAATGAGAGTGAGACTGTTTCCAACAGGTACCTTCTGTGTCATTTACGACTGTCATCACACTGGCAAAGGGAGCTTTGGGTGCAAGATCCGTCTGAGCAAGTGACATACGACGGCGACACGTTTCCTAGTGAAGGCAGACCACGTGACCCACTGACAAATGGTGGCGGGGATGGGAAAAACCTCGCTATAAACAAACACCCTTCGACCGCGGAAGCGACGAGCGATTAGGAAGAGGTTCCGTGCGATTAAGGCCAATTCAGTCTGTCATATAAACCTAATCTCTTCGCCTTACCGACAGTAAATCGTGAGGAAATGCCTTGAGCCAGTGTTAGAAAATAGCGTGAAATCAATCATGTAGTACGCTGGGATTATTTCAGCATAGTATTTTAAAATATATCAAATCCTTTTAAGATTTTACATAGTGGGCCCTATTCTAATTCTTCTCAGCTGCAACTTCGGAGCGATTTTTCATTTTGTAATCTAAGAACAATTTATACATTGACTTTTGTCACTTTTAGGAGACATATGCGAATTCTTCTAAACTTGATGCAAAATCTCGCATCCGATTCAGAATATTTAAATAAATACGCTCGACAGCAGCAGGATTAGGTCTCGAAGCCTCAGATTGACGTGTATCTCATCTTTCCCAGACAAATTTCTTTTATTACTAAGTCTTTTTCTTATAGTGCAGCTGAATATAGATATTTTCATCGACACAACGCCCTCTGTCTTCGTTCTAAAGAAGTTCCAATAAATCGTCTGCTTCTTATTGTTCACGAGAAAACATTCTTTTCTGTCTGCAGCAACAAATTATTTCATATTATTTTTTTACAGCCTCCAATTCTTTTATTCGTTTTTGTGTCCTCCTTCAAACACAGACGTGGGCAATAATTTACTTGTTACGTCTTAATTTCTTCTGTCCTTTTTTTATGCTACTGCTTTGGTGTTTTATGGTTCTTATTGAAATAGATTCTTTTTAAACAACAATTTAGTTATTATAATTATGTTTCGAGAACCGCAATCTCACAAATTTGATTTCAAAGTAATTCGTTTCTTTCTTACAATGTCCGCCATTAGCATTCAGGCATTTTGAAGTCGTGGTTTTTATTGGTTGATTAAAATGGACAAAAACGATGAAATTCAAAATGAACTGAAAAATGTCAATTGAAGACAACATGAAATGTAAAGTGATGAATTGTGTTGATGAAAGTAATTGCTAAATAGACAATAAGAATGGATAGCCTATCGTTGAGATAATTCTATGAGATATGCGAATATAAATAAGAAATTACAGAAAATGACTTCCAATACGAATACACACAAGGGTTTAAGATACAAAATATGAAATAACTTACAGATAATTCAATTCACGTATCCTACATTTCTTGTTGAGAATGAATCATCGGATAACGACGCAAATATGTGTATAAGAGAAAGAAATTTGAAAGAGATCTGTATATAAGAAAAAGAAAGATCGTACATATTTATTTTAACCTCCATTTTGAATATATAAATCAAGATTAATAAATGTTTTGATAGCTATTTGATTCTTCTTCTCCTAAGAAATAAATTTAATAAACAAAATAAAACTGCATTAAACAGTGGCTATTATTTAGACTATTATACCATAGTTCAATTACCAATGATACAAATAAACATATTTATAATTTTGATATTCGTTATTTCCTCCTATTTCATCTTCAGTAATTTGCTTAATGAATAATAAACTTACATAATAGTAATTCTTATAAGTTACCAATAATTCATTAATAAGTAAACAACATAGGCTAGGTTAGACGTTGTATAATAGCTTTGTAGTGAGTTTTTGTTTAAATAACTTCTTATTGTACCTTAGTTCAAGCTTCAAAATAATTCCAATATTTTATTAGTATTATATGAGTTCGAAAAAGTTAAAATTCAAAATCATGTAAATAATTAGTTTAGTTATTCACTATTTTATTTCATCAATTATACTTCTTCGACAGGTATTTACTGACAAAAACAAATTGAGTTGTCGTATATTGTAGCGCAAAAAATAGAAATTATTACAATATTGAGGGATTCTGTACAAGAAAAAGTCATTGATAAAAAAAGGAATTTTAATTATTTAAAAATTACGGACCTCAAGTTAAAGCAGTTCACCTAAGGACTTTTATATGATTTTAAACTTTCATTTTTCAATTTTTTTTTTTTCATTTTTTAAAAAAAAAATTCAATTTTTTTCAACTGCGAATGGTCACATTGTTTCAGTAACATAACATTTTTATTCCAGTAATCCTCAATTAACGAGTAATAGTACTTCTGAAAGCTCAAATTACTATATATCTATTTATTTAATTTAATTAATCATTAAAATCAACTCTCATAACGTCAAAACATCAAAATTAATTCTCGCTAACACAACAAACGTTGGCAATGCAGGTAGGCCTACTGCAGTACTTTAAAATTGAATCGCAAATATGAAAAAGGTACTAAGTCATAGAAATACCAAACTGAGAAAACAAAAAAACCTTCCACATTCAAAACTAGAGCCAGCAATTAAAAATCCATTGGTGTGGTGTGAAACAAATGTGAAGCCGACCCATGCCTGTCGTTTGTTTATTTTTACGTCAGTATTCAAATGTACAAACACATAATTAAAAATTTCGACTTAGTACCTTTTTCCATGTTTTGCAATTATATTGTCACATTTTGCAGTTAAAAAAAAATGTTTTATTTCAATTTTTTTTAGTACAAACTAAATCATTTAAGTTATATAAGTTATATATATATATGTTTTATATATAGTATCATATATGGCAATGTAACACTAGTGCGAAAATAATGAAAAAATGTAAAGCAGTATTGAAGTTTTTGACCTCCTGAGACTTCTGGAAAAGCCTGATTTAGTTCCCATTTAAATGATGCATGGGGTGAACACAATTGAACCCATTTTCAGTCCTAACTCAAAATGTACAAAAAGTTGACTTAGTACCTTTTTCACATTTGCGATTCAATTGCCATTGTAGTACAATTCAATTATATTTCATTAATGCATTGATATTAAAAAATAAGCCGAAAAATAATGGTTTACTCTAATATTGGGAAGCAACAATCCTCTCAAGGTAATGGAGAAGTAGTGTTTTTTTTAACAAAGCCTAACTAAGTTAACTAAGTTAAATTAATAGAATATTATTAAATGTTAAATATGTTAGAAAAGTTAGTTTTAGAAACATAGTTTATACCGTTATATTTAGAATTCTTACTTTTTGAATTTTGTTTTATATAAAACGTCATTAATTTACTGATTTTAGCGAAGATCAGAAAGTTTAGAATTTTACAGTACACGCAGTATCTGTTACATCAAGTACGTACTTCCGTTAGATCGTAATTATACATCTATTAACATTCTACATAAGATGGTTTTTCCATATAGTTTATTTATTTATTTATTTATTTATTTATTTATTTTTATTTTGAGTGGATACATCTATCTTTGATTAGCAATTCCTGATACTGACTACACCAGTTCCTATAATGAATTATCTTCCAAGATTTTATTTATAGAAACATCTTTATTCTTGAACCTTTAATCTCGGATTGTTCGGCTTTATAGTTTACTACCACTTCACGAAGACCGAACTGTTCAGCGAAAAACAAGGAATTGGTGGAGGAAGCTTCAAGTTTTTGAATTTGATCCAACTGTAATGAAATAGCAAAACTATCCCAGGACGCTTCCAATGTCTAAATGTAAAGATAATTCTGCAGAAAAAGTGGAAATAGAAATTATATTAAGTTGCAAGTTGGTGTAAAATTACTCAGATAGATTTAATAATTTATAACAAATTTTACAGATATCATTCGTAGTTTCCAAAACGATAATCTGAATCAATCACGATATACAACGAAAATTCTTCTTACAGTCTAACAGATGGATGTTGACGATCTCGTTTGTGTGAGAATTACGGAAAACATGAGATCTGGCCATTAGCCTCTTCAGCAGATCTCAAAGAATTTAGTGTTTTGAATGTCTGGCACTAGGAAAATGCTACATAATGAATTTGTTAATTCCATTTATCCATTTATTAATTTATTTATTGATTCCCTAAGAAAATATTCTTCAACTTGCAATATTATTTTTTGTGCGCTGCTTCGTATAGCACTGTTTCTCACCATTTTGTGAGAAGACATGGATAGAGGCTATTCTCGCGTAAATTACGTGAAATCACGAAATTACGAGATCGTCAAGATCCATCTGTTGGACTATATCTTTCCCTTCTTCATTCACAATATTTCGTTTTCAAAGAATAGAAAACTTCTTCAGGTCATTTGAGGACAAGAAAACTTTCTTCTTCCTCCATAATTAATAATTTTGAATGTCTAATAACGAATAATGTTAAGAAGAATTTTCGTTTTATATAGGTAGCTTTATCTTAATTAGAAATTTTGACATTTTCATTACAGATACTCCTCACTTTACGACCGAGTTCCGTTCCGATGACTACGTCGTTAAGCGAATTGGTGGATATGCGAGGAGCTTGCACCGGGCGTATAGGATCATTGTAAAATTATACAAGTATGAAAATTATGCAACAATTCATAAAAAGACATGCATTGCTTATGTACATATTATCATTTGTTATTTGGTTATCTGGAACTGTAGAGGGTCCAGGTAATGGAGATGACGACGATGAAACAGAAGTTGTCCGATCAAGGACGGAGGTCGTAAGTGCGAGTGGTCGTTAAGCAGGTAGGTCGTAAAGTGAGGAGTACCTGTATTATTATTATCATTAATCCGCCTGTTGATCATATTATTCAGCAGTAACAAGATATATATCTACGTATGTTAACGCCATTTATTAATAATATAGATATTCATCAAATAAAATTGCATCTCTGTCTAAAAAAATACATCTTTAGCATCAAGAGATTAAAAATTTGTGCTTCTAATATTTACCTCCAGATGCACTTCAAGTAAAACTTCTCTCCCTTTCTTCTGGTTTCTTTGGAACGCAACTGGTTGGACAAGAACTTTCTAGAGATGGATAGGCAGGCGTGGATTAACAGACTGACCTGAAATCAATCTCTGTTGAGGAATTTATTAGGGTTGGATCCAGGAAAACGTTTACTAAAGAAAATAAGAGATCAGACCTGTTGGAGAATTTTAACATGGAAAGTTATACAGATGTTCGTCAGCAATTTATCTCTACGTGCTTTTGAAACTGTCACTGTTCCCTTAGAACAACTGTGGGAAAATGCAAATGCTTAGGAACCTTAATCCGTATTGAATAAACATTGGGACAGGATAAAGAGTTTGAAGGTTATTTTTCATCTCTTTTAAATCCCTAGTACCCCAGTAATCAATCAATGCATTGTTGCAACAATTAGAGTGAGACAACCTTTATTGGTACATACTTTCTTATCAATATTGTTAGTTAAGTTGTATAAAAACTTTTATATGTCTTGAACGCTCTCTTTTAATAGTGTACAGGAACGTTTAAGTTAGAATCAATAAAATTTCAAGAAAAAATTCAGATTTATTATCTTAATATATAAAACAGAATGTTTCTTTGTTTGTTTGTCCCGTATGAGTTCCTATATCATTCATCAGATTGCGATGAAGCTTTGGTGAGTTGCTGTGCGCACGCCCGCGAAGGTTTCTGAATTAGTAGAACCATTTTACAATATCTGGTGCGCGAGGCGTTTCAACAAATGAGTGTATTTCCGGTTTCAACGTTTGCAGTTTCCGGTGCGACTCGCATTTGCAATGACCATCAACAAAGCACAGGGACAACACATGGACAGCTGTATGTGGCCTGCTCAGGCGTCGGAAAACCTTCTGATTTATTCGTGTTTGCACCAGACGGAAAAACAAAAAATATTGTATATCCAAAAGCACTTCAATAAACAGAATTAAAACACAAACACTTTCTTTCTTTGAGTGGCATTGCAACGCATGCCGGATACAGCTAGTCAGTATTAATCGTCTTATTGAAAAATACATAGCTGTTCCGTTTAGCTTAGAGTCTTTTAGAGAGTAGTTAGTTTTTGCATGAAAATGCTTAGCACTGTGTCTTTTTCTTTTTCTTCTTCTGGGAGATTAATGAGTTATAGACTCATTATCTTAAAAATTCAAAATTTGCATGATTAACATTAAGATCAGAAAAATAGAGTGTTTTTGTTTACAGCTGGGCTAATGGGAATCTAAAGAAGACTAATAAATGAGGCGCACTTTTGTTCGGCCTCTTCTTTCACTCATTCTTTGGTACAGGAAACCATCCATAATTCATGGTTGTCATGACAACTAGAAACGAAAGAACCACTCATGCGCAGACCTTGTCGCCTAGGAAACCAAACAACAGGCTAGACCTTGCAAACCAATGTTGCTCTACCACTAACAATTTTTAATTCACTTTTAATTTGCATAGTCTGAGAAAGAAAGTAGCTCTCACAAATCAAAGTAAATGGTTAATCGAAGATTTGTACAATTGGAAAAAAATTGGTCACATTATTGGAGGATCTACTTTAATATTGATAAAAATAGATGTTAAGTAAACATTTTAATATTTTAAGGGCAATATTTACATGATCTACTTACATACTTTATACGATGACAAATTATTTACATTAGTAAAATTGATTAAAAACCTTCATTTCTATGAAGTCCAATATAACACGTGATAGTGTAGGTAATTGCTGAGTTTGGTGCGTCATGTTTTATTACAAAATATGCAGATTAAAAGCTAATCTTAAATCTAGCCAATTTCTGATGTATGACGGTGTTAGACTGAAATCATAGTCTAAACAAAATCATAGATCTTGTTAGTCGGGACCTTCTGTAAATTAATGAAGTCATGTGACGAGGAGGGAAGAGATCTTCAAAGGGATTGAATAAAGATTGTACCAAAACTCTGGCAAAATTCTGGAAGTTTGTAAGGAAGTTTTAAGCTAAGGCCAAGCTATGCAATTACAGGCCAGAGGTTTAGGCCCCAGCGATTCTCGACAAGATGAGGAAGGATGGATAGTCCGACGCCCTCCCACCCGCCTTTAACTCCCAAGAAGGAATCCCACGTGACAGAGGGATGGGTGAACCATAGGTCCGTCTGGAGAAAAGACAACCGTCGAAAAGTTCCTGACCACCCGGAATTGAACCCTGGCATCTCCAATCCGTAATTCAGCGCCCTTAACCACTGGGACCCACGAAAAAGTTTTAATCCGTGTTAAATAAACGTGGCGAAGTATAAAGTATGTTTTCCCTCTTTACATTTTGTTAAGTGTTTATAGAGGAAGTTAACAGTCAATGAAATTCACTAATAATGTAGCTGTACAGATAACTGTAGGAAAATCTATATAGTATCTTAATCAGAGCCGGCTCTAGAATTTCTGTCGCATTCCTTCATCCTACAAATTGTCCCAAAGCTCATTCCTCGTTCATTCCATTCTGTCACAGTCTTGTTCTTCATCGTCCAACTAAACCTTACCTGCCTTGTATTGCGCACATTTTACACATTTGCGCAAAGGCGATTTTAAGATGTGCTGGCAGTAGACTTGCGAGGTCACATACACTGTCCGGCCACTTTATTAGGTATACCCCCGCTGTGCGCATGAATGTCTGGACCCTTCGTGTCTCATAACAACTCTTCAAGCCGGTGGTGGGGGCAGTGTCTTAGTGTGAGGGTGCTGTCCTGGCACACGCTGGGTCCATTGATACCTCTGGAAGCACGTCAGGATGCTAGAGAGTACCTAAACATCGTAGCTGACCAAGTGCATGTTAACAGTTTATCCTCTTGCAGATGTTTACTTCCAGCAGGATAATGTGCACAAAGCCCGCATCACTGCGGGATGGTTTGAGGAACATGACGATGACTTTTACTTGCTGCAGTGACCCTCTCAGTCTCTGGATCTCAGCCCGATTGAAAATTTATGGGATGAGCTGGAACGGGCTGTTCGCTCCAGGCCTACACCTCCATCAAATCTTCTGGAACTGCGTGACACACTCATGTCTGCAACGTTTTCAGCATCTTGTGGAATCCATGCCTCGACGAATTCAGGCTTTTTTGAGGGCTAAAGGATGCCTAACATGCTACGAGGTTTAATAAAGTGGCGGACAGTGTATGTAATGTGTATACGTATGGATAAAGTTTATGTAAAATAAGAAGTTTCTTGGCAAAATTCTGATTATAGCAAAAACTAAAACCGACTCTACTTTTCAACCATCAACATTTAGTTGCATCAAAATCTGAAGTGATTAGTGATTTTTTTTTCTTAGAATATTTTGAATAATAGTTCAACTCTCAATACATTAAAACCTTACAAAGTACAATCACACATGTTTCCAGAATAATAACATTAAGACAAAATCGACGGACAGAGTAAATGATGGATGAAAATGGAATAAAATTTTTAGTTTCACACTGGAAAGGAACAGAAGCAATTTTGGGAATTTTGTCAAACGAAATGGAACCAATGAAATAGATTTGTAAGTCAGCAGACGTAGGAATTTTGAAGGCAAATGTACTGTTGGCTCTTTCAGTATTTGACATCATTTTTATCTTCCTACTTAGAAACCGGTAAGTCAAGAAAGATGGAATAACTTATAGAAATGTACAATATTGAACGGAATGATTAAAATTCAGAAAAATTAAAATTCCATTGCTTTAATCTTTATACTCCCTTACAAGAATTCCGAGACGACAATAAATGCTAAGAATGATTATCGAGAGGCCAGAATGTTCTGTGATTTCTCTGAAGATGCATACCGTACATATTTGAAGAGTGGAAACAGGACTTTCTCGAAGTACTGGTGTAATAGCATAATGCATCTGGCGAATAGGTTTGCCATTTCTCATACAAAGGAGTGCAACTGCTGTGCCTTGTGATAGCCGTACACATCGTTTGCGAGAAGCGGGAATGCGATCTCGAGTCTCCTCGTACCGTTTGCCTCTCATTTCATCTTCTGTGGTTCAACACACAGGTTCATTACTAGTGTTTTACACTTCGTTCGGTAGTGTTTTAGTTGTACGTCTGCTTCGATGTCAAAGAAGGATGAAAGTCGGGGAGAAAGAGAAAAATCAGAATGTTGAAGAATATCGTAAGACCGCAAATGTAGAATGGTTTTCAAGTGAAAGAATATATCTTGAAATATCTCTCATGTTTATGAACGGCAGCATAAAAGTTTCTGTAACATTGAAAATGTTTAAGAACTTTCTTGAAGAATAGAGAAGGTGCGATGTTCCATCAGAATAATGTCTAACCATGATTCGCCAACATGACCAGATTGATTAAGAAAACCACTTGCTGTGTTTTTACATTTTTCGGGTTCGTAGTTCCGTACAACTGTGGTCTCAGTAGCTCAAGTGGTAAAACACTTGATTGTGGACTGGAGGAGCCAGTTCGATACCCAGCTGTGATCGGAGACCTTTCCTTGGTTCTGTCTTCTTCAAACGGTCTTATGGTTCATCCAGTCTTATATAAAGTTGGAAAGAGAAAAACGTGGACGGAAACCAGACTTCAGCTAGTCCCGAAAGTCTAACGAACGCCGGTAGCCTTACCCCTGCGACTCCAAGGGGTAAGGTATTTATAATCGTACTGTGGGATTACTTAGTGCAGTAGAAGCTGCGTTAGTCGATTTTCGACAAAAATAAATATTAATAAAAAAAATTGCTTCTACTTCTGTACTCCAACGATTATTAAACTTTATAAACTTATTCTACTGTATTATGTCGAATTATGAACTTTATATTGAAAAAAACAATTTTTGTATGATTCTAGACCAGATATCGTATATAAGAGACACACTGACCTATCTCTTACTGTAGGATTACAAATTTCTATTTAACCTAATTTTCAAGATTTCAGATTTATAACATTTTTTTCCTATTTATCAATAGTTTAAAAGATCAGTTTAATTATTATCAAAGCTTGGAATTTCTTAAAGTTTCATTAAAAATTGATAGTGAATATTTAGTTTTTATTAATTCAAGGTATTCAACAATTTTCTTTGAAATATTATAATTTTTATTGCATTTTTGTATATTTGGTTCAATCTTAAATATCTATTTTTTCTAACGAAACTATTTTCAGAGGCAGCATAAAAAAATAAAATACTTATTTTGTCAATATTCAGCAATATTCTTTATACTGATATAGTAAAAAGGTTCTGTGATTCCTATATATCAGTTTAAATCACATAGTAATCACATAATAACACAGAATTCGATGGTTATTAAACCATCAAATTCTAATGTAATTTCTGAGACAAAACTATTAATAATGAAAATTAATTAACAAAATTAATGAACAAAAGTTTACAAAATAAAAATGAGGAATAATTTAGAATAATTACTAACTTGTAAGTAATAATGTTTTCTCAATAAAATTAGCTACCGGTATTATATTTATAGTAGATGCGAGAGTTTTGAAACTCCCAGAATGCAACGCAAATTATAGATTTTCCTTTCCTGGCCGTTCGCTAACATTCAAATAGAAGAGGTCGCTTCTCTTCTATTTGAATGTTAGCGAACGGCCAGGAAAGGACAATCTATAATCTGCGTTGCATTCTGGGAGTTTCAAAACTCCTCGCATCTACTATAAGAACGTTTTTTTTATAATTTTCATTGACGAAGCAGACCTTGCTTATTTAGGGACCAATTTGAAATACGCACACGAAAAATAGGAGAGATTGCACTTTTCATTCACGTGTTGAGCTTTCATTAACGAGATACCGGGACAGCTGTTTCGTCTCTGATTATAGCAGGCTGAATCTAGGTGATTTTGTAGGGGGAACAAACTCGGTTTGTGCCGCCTCTCCCACGGTTTCTCGGGAAACAATAAGTCACATGGCGCATGACCCACCTTGCCCCCCCCCCCTCGATTCAGCCCTGGTTACAGTGATTTTCTTACTGTTGTTTGTTTGTGCAGGGTCCACTGCCGGGAGCGGGAACGATCCCAATAGTCTTTCACAACTTCAAATTGTTCGTCAATATGGGTAAATCTGGCTGAACGAATCCTAATAAGAACGAAACAGCTGTCCCATATTCCCGTTGAGGCATGAATGAAAAGTGCAATTACTACATTTTGGTATAAACTTTATTTATGCATGAAAGAAACTCGCAATATTCCGATATTCATTGTGTGCTCGCGTGTCGTCGACTCGAATCGGTGAACATCGTTTTAGACGTCATTTCTTTCCATGGACGTGACATCATGACTGACGTGTTCCAACGCTGCCCTGTGATTGGTAATTCCGAGGTGGCCAACTCGAGTTGGTTGTGCAGCAACAACTAAAATCACTGTAAAGTCGCTGAAAAACCTGCTCAAAGTCGTCTCTAGCGACTCTAAAACTGAAAGTTGGCCGAGTTGGTAAAAATCGGATGGTGTTCGCGGGGTTTTAAGAGTTCGAGTATTTTATCTCAGAAAGTATTCATGTATTCATGTATTCTACGAATCGGGAAGTTAATCTGGTATTTAAATGTTCCTACAAAAGAAATCATTACTTTTTTATTACAAAAGTAATTACAAATTTACTTTTAAAAATTTACACCGAAAGCAGTTACACGAGGGCTCGTACATTTCTCCCAATGATTCATCCTGAAGCAGTTTGTTTCATTATAAAAGTTAAGACCACAGTTCAGCTGATTTTTTTTTTTTTTTATTTAAATGATGTTTTTCATAATGATATCAAATTCAGGCTCGTTCATCCAGGAAGAGACACCTTTACTCAGATTTCTTTGTGATGCAGTTAACTGATAGAACAGAACAATTAAGTTGACGATTACAATTCCGTTATAAGAGCGCCGTGAGAGTCTTTTTTTTTTTTTTTAAGTGGTACCATCTATTGAGAATATCGTGTACTTCTCAGCGTAGAAACTCAGTCGCGTGATGCGGCTGGCACCTGTCTGAATTCATTGCCTAAGTAGATATTCAATTATTTATTCTCATTTATAAAGATTGAAGAAGATTATATAAGATGAGTAGTACAACTGAAGTTATCTGGTTTCCTACTTTCTAGGAAATTTCTTAGTAAGTTTTTTATAAATAATTAGACAATACTCGTTTCTCGGTGCATAAATCCGAGAAATCCGTATTTATTCAAGTCCATTTCTATCAATACTTGTAGAATTTTATTCAAGCGGAAAACAGAAAACAAATTCAAAGAAAGTAACAATAATATGGGTTAATTAATGATACTAATAGGTATTTTTGTTTGATAATCATTTTTTTTATGGTTGCCAGTCATGTTCAGTTTAGTGCAATTTAACGCCGTGAACATAGAAATGAGAATTCATCACTTCTGTAACTAATTTGCTTAATTTTTTTGAACAAAAAAATTGGATAAGAAAGAATATGTAAAGGATATTGAAAATATCTCAGCAGTCTGATAGAGACAAAATAAATATATATGATTATAAAGAACCATTCTACCATGGTTCTACCTCAATAGCTCCATTCGTTGTCAGCCTGAACTGCAGATACAGGCTTTTTCGTATGTAAAACATTACAAAGCCATTAAAGGAGTAACAAAATGGAAAAACGTTTTTTACACAGCATTCACAAATGTATTTTATGGTGTGATTCACAGTAAACTTTGGTGAAACCGGAGATTACGGTACCAGACTGTTTTGAACTACGGTCGAGTTTGGACAAGATGGCCACTTTGACACTAAAGATAGGAATTTTAGTTTTCAATTAACTTAAGAGAAAAGTAGAATGAGATTTGCAGGTAAGCATATTTAAAAATGGTTTTGCACGATCTTTTACTAGAAAAACTAACCCTCCTCTGGCTAACAGCGATTTGAGATAATAGCATGCAGCATCATCTATCCCTACGCGGATGTATCCTTACGAAGACTGTGATTGGCAGGTACCGTATTCTTCGGTTTAGCCTTTTTTTTTAACATTTCCTTGTTTAAAAAAAAAAAAAACGGCGGGCCAAATTATTTTATGGTAAATTCTATTCAATTATTCAGATTTAATTAATCACAAGATTGAAGGACTCACAATATTTTTTAATAATTTAATTCTTTAACTTAGTTTTATATTAATTGTTATATTATATTAATTACAGTAATTAAGACGAATGAATGGGCTTGGCGCCATATTACAACTGGTTACTATTGCGATAACGGTGGAAAAGAAAAGTAAGGCCCTGATCGTAAAATTTAAAATATATATATATAAAGGGTGTGTGCGAAATGGTAGACAAAGCGAAGAGATACGGGTTCCAAAGGTCATTTTGAGTCGAAAATGTTCTATGACATTTTGTTGTAGTTTAAGAGTTAGGAATGGATGCTTTGGGAATGGCCCCTAATCAAAGAAAGCTCAGTTCTGGTCATTTTCAGCATTTTTTTTTTTTTTAATTATCATACCTGTTTTCAGTCTTGATATTTGTTATCCGGATTGCTTTTTGTAATAAACCTTTACCTTATTTCCTTATACTTCTTAATGTGAACTGAGCTTTCTTTGATTAGGGACCATTCCCAAAGCATTCATTTCCTAACTCTAAAACTACGACCCGTAAAACAAAATGTCATAGAACATTTTCGACTCAAAATGACCTTAGGAACCCATATCTCTTCGCTGTGTCTACCATTTCCGAAACACCCTGTGTATACATATGGTCTGCTGTGAGGCCGTGCCGACATCTGGGTTCGATTCCCCGACGAGGACTTGGCTGTTTCAATTTCCTTTTCTGTGTTTGTCAGGCTCATCTTTGCTTTCTCTTCGGTCTGACGTCATTCCTTAATGGTGTCCTGGGGCAGGCAACGGGAAACCACCCCAGTATCTGTTCTCTAGTAATGGGCGGCTCTCCGGATGGGGAGCGCCTTGCAACAAGGCGTTGGCCTTTAGAACCAAAAAAAAAAAAAAAAAAAATATATATATATATATCTATCTATATCTATCTATATCGCCCGTAACACCCAATACTGGGTATGGACGCTCTCCTACCAGAGGAGTTTAGGCTAGATACCGCAAGGGGGCGCCAACCCCAAGGGAAAAATATATATATATATATATATATATATATATATTTAAATACTGTATATTTATATTATTTTCGATTCAGTACTTATGATCTCTGTTTAACAAAACAGTCATACCATATTATAGATTGTTGAAACCTTTTAATAAGCATTCTTATTGAACAAAAAAAATTAATAAATACCAAATACTTACAACTATAGGACTGATATCGTTTATTGAGCATCCATTGTTTTTAATTTTTTTTTTTTTTTTTTTATTTTTTTTGCATGTAGGTTAAGCTTGGAAAGGTCGTATTACATCCGTTAACATATTTCCCAAATGACAATATTCAACGATCTGGAAAATCGTGAGTCTGATGAAACATATAAGCCTGTTACAATTAAAGAAATCCTGTCGTCAATTGAAAAAGCTTTGGATGCGTACTTTATTCCAAGGACTGTACATCAGAGTAGGAAGACACAGGGTGTCTCGTATTGAATACACGGACGCTACCAGCAGTCAGTATGCACTGATTAGGTGAAGGTGTCTAAGGTTAGATCAGCATTCACCTTAGGATAGTATTTCTTAAACTTGTTATAGAGAAGTTTTCATGCAGTGCTTGATTTCCCTGCAATCCACATTCACCACAGAATCGAAGTTACAATTATCTCACGATTATTTACAAACAGCTATAAAAGAGGAAGCTGTCTAACAGTTTCCTATGCACTGATGTAGACTAATCAAATAACGAGAAGATGGTGGACGTCTCCTTGCCATGAAAAACAGGTTCCCTCCCTTAGACATGATGATATTAAATAAGTAAGTAACTTCATTTTACTACATTACGCAAATTAATAACCACAAACAAGTTTATTTGTACAATATAAATTTTAAGTAAATTTACCTTTAATTTTTTAGCAGAAATAGGCTATTTGATAAAGTGAAGGATAGTCATTTGTACATATTTACATGTTCATCAATCTGTTCAAAATCCTACAACGATATTTCGCGAAAACTATCGCTCCGCTTTGTCAAATTTTTCGCAAATAAAAATAATAATATATACTAATCATAATGTCAACAATGTATATGCATTGGCTGTTCACTGTGTAGCCTTTATCTTTGTTGATGCATTTTTTTTTTATATCCAATATTTAAATTTCTCTTCTTTGTGCCGCATTATATTCTGGAAATGAGATAATGTATTGCTGTTCACTGTGTAACCTGTACCTTTGTTGATATTATATCGTTGTAGAATTTTGAACAGATTGATGAACTAGAAGAAATATATTTTTGTTTAATATATAACGAAGAACTTTATTGTAAATATTGTAAAAATGTCATTTCTGTTTTACAATGCATTTGAATGCTTTAACTATACGAGTACAAAACAATTAAAATTTTATACGTTGTTATTCAGTAGAAATCCCAATAAATATCACAAAAAACAATCGTTTCTATAAACTAACTAACTAACTAACTAACATTGCTGATTTAGTGTCTGTAAAACGTTTCGTGAGATTAAGTCTTTATACCAATTTATTACAGGATTTGGAGTACATGCCATTTTTTTCTATTACTTAATAGGTTAATAATTTAACCTCTTGAAGTGCTGTATGTTTGTTTACATATCATATTACGTATTCCATATACATGGTTTAAAGAAATTATTCTATTTATTCGTGTTTTTTTTTTATTGCTTTGTCTGCTCTTGGATTTACATCATCTTTCCAGCTCCATTTGTTGTTCATTTGTTTATTTCTATATTTTCATTTGTGTAATTTTGTTGATTTCAGAAATACTTTAGAAAAATAGAGTCCTATTCAGTTAACAAAAGTCCTGAATTGTGACATAAAATGAAGAAAAGGAAGTGGAGGAGTATAAAGGCCTTCTCTAGTGAATAATATACTTTATACTCTTCCTTCAATAAGTAATTATTGAAAATAGGATTTGATCTTTAATTTTGTTTTGCTAGAGGTAATGTGGCTCATCTAAAAAAAATAAATAATAAAAAATTAAAGCTGTAAGCACTGGCGAACCGAAGGCCCTCCTCATCTCCGCATTGCATCCCAAAATGGAAGAAATATAGGATTTTGGAACTGGGTTTTTGTTTGGAAGTCTATTGATAAGTCCGTAATTCCCCCTCCCACATGTGAAAAAGAACATAAGGTTTTTTTTTTTTTGGTTGAATGACTACGACGATCATTCTAACTCCTCCCAATCCAAAATCCTGGAAGGCTGCGTTCTAAAAGAAGGAATATTCTTTTATCTATAAAGTTGATGATAAATTTACGTGTACTGTTCATACTTGATGACAAAATTAAAGCCTGTACACCTGTCTATCCTGATAATATTTAATCAAGTTTTAAAAAATATACAAAAACACGACCTAGGTTTCAGTTACTTAACACACCGTAACTTTTTCCAAGTCTTTTTTCAAGTCAAGTTTGAAAAAAGTTACGGTGTATTAAGTAACTGAAACCGAGGTCGTGTTTTTGTATATTTTTTAAAATTTGATTAAATATTAACAGGATAGACAGGTGTGCAGGCTTTAATTTTGTCATTCTTTTATCTATGTGAGCTTTTTTAATCGGAATATAATTCGGAAAAGAACATAGGAATTTAAACTGCAACATTTGCTCAACTTGTGTGTAATATTTTCCTGATTTTAATTTCAATGAACACACGTTAAAACGCCATTCGTAAATAAGTTCAGTAGGAGTGGAAGAGACAAATTTTGATAGGATTGTGATTGAATGGAAGGATCTGGAAATTACTAATTTTCCTCAGATTGAAAGAATGAAGATAGAATGATGAAGGAGGTTGTTAGTATTATTTTCGGTAAAATTATAATTTTTTAAAAAAAATCTAGTCTGTAATTTATTTAATGTATCGAAAACTTATGATGAGAGCGACGATTGCTTGTGTGACTTCTGATAGTAGCATACGGGTATGAGAATAAGTATTGCTTCATGAGTGCTTCTAAAATAGTGAAGATTTAAGTCAAGAATTGTAATGTATCCCTGTCTTTTAATACATTATATCTGGAAGACAGAGCTTTGCTGTGGAAAATAAAACGAAAATAAAGTGACAACACTTTCCCCTTTACGTTTATCCTTTCGGAGAAATGGACAGTTCCGCAGTGAATACATGGACGTCTTTCAGAGAAAGAAAAAAATTTAAAAATTAAATGTTAAGTAAAAATTATTACTGTATTATAGGTAAAAATAAAAGTAATACGCGTAAAAATGCACAGAACACGAATTTATTAAGAATTAAATTAAGTAAAAACACTAGATAATAATCTGATACCCAGGTCAATGATTTACCCCTTAAATGAGTTTTCCCGAAGTCGAGACCTTCGCTTCTCGCATCAATGAAAACTTCGCTTTCTCGCATCTGAAAATGGTGGAATCACCCCATTTGATCAAAATCCCTAGTCCCGTTTTCAAGATAAAATTTACAAGAGTTGCGCGTTTTCTAGTATTTGATAGTTTGACTTGATTGAAAGATAAACTATTCTAATATCGATGCTGATAACCATTGCTATACCAAGACTGGTGAAGATTGGATATTTTGGAGAGAAGAAAATTTTGAAGAATTTTCCAACAATCCAACCAGTGTTTGTTGTCGATCGGAAGAGAGAGACTACCGTCGGCAGTGTTACAAAATTAGGTACATGTAAACTGAAATCAGAGGACAGACTGCTGTAGTCACTAAAGCCAAATTTACCAAAGCAAATGAATACGAAGGCGACAGAAATAAAAAATAAAATAAAAAGATGTATAATGTGCGAAGAGTTCTATATATAGATTTATGCTTTAATGAAAAGAAAAAAAGCAAAGATAGCAAAGATAAGTAAGCCAAGTTAATTAATGACATTAGTACTTCAAAAAAAAAAAAATCAAGAAGAGGAAAGAAGTAACCACAGCATACTTATGCATTTTTTATGCATTGACAATGTTACGAAATTAATTGTTCTTTAAGCAGGTAACAGCAGATTAATGATAAAATATATGAATGTCCTTAATAAGATAACTGATGGAAGAGTACTTAATAAAGAAACTGGATAAGATGGGCTTCAAGCTATGATTAAAATGGCACTTAAGAAATTTCATGATATACTTAAATTTACGTAAGTAGTGTACATAGTGCGCTAATATAAAGGATTCTTTTTAAAAATTATTAAAGTGTTCGGATCAAGTTGGCCTAATTGTTTACCAGGACTGTTTATTCAATTGAGAGAAGCACTAAGTCAGAAACGTCGGTAGAAAAGGACTTAAGGATTTATTTGATATTGTTTGTAGTTTTACAGCTTTCAGTAGTAAGTTGGTAGTTACAAAAAAAAAAAGCGGAATTGAACTGATGTAAAAATGGCATCGAGAACCCTCCGTAGGCTGTTAGTTTATCAAAACCAATCAAGATTACAACCAAATGTCTGTTAATAGCCAATGAAGACAAAAATAACACGGTTTTAGGCTTGTTCACTTCACAGGAAGACATTGGAAAGATAATATTAAAAGGCATGTTTGACAGATACTTAAGAAAAGAATTAAAAATCTCATCAGTTTGTCAGTTATATGGAATCCAGAGGGCAAGAAGTTAAGATTATACTTAACAATATAGCTGACTCAGGAAATAATAAATGTCATAGTTTAAATTGTAGGGTTGGTTTTTTTTTTTTTTTTTTTTGAAATGTTGAGTTAAGACTTGAATGTGTTTGGCCCAGAGTTAGCCCAAAGTTCCAAAATGTTACGTTAGTCTCTGAAAACATGTGGATATAGAGCAGATGTAAAAGGGAGAGCATGCATGAAGATATAATGATTGATATTGAAAGAATTATGATGTATACGAATAGGAAAATTTGGAGAAAAGTGATCTACAAGGAAGAAATCAATATAATGGGAAAAAAAAAAAATGATCATATATACTAAGGGATGATTTGACTCCATTAGCGAGTAATACATTATACTGTATTATTGTGGTAATTATTATGCATCTAAATGGTACAGTGAATATAATCTTCAAATATGCTATTCACACTGGGCACCCTTTACCCTCAAGCATATCTACTACGCTCTGTTCCATCAGCCGTCCCCATTTCACCAGTTCATTCTTGACACTAACTTACTTCGTTGAACCCTGTACCAATTGTCTCCCTCTGGAAGGAACCAGTCTTCCTCAGTCTACGGTAGACATTTGTAAATGTTGAGTGGTAGATACCGTTAACGATAAACTGCTTCCATTGAGAAATATCAAGGTGATTAAAATTCCCAATAGAAAAACATCAGCAACGAAGCAACTCTCATTTAACAATAAGCAATCAGTTGCTGTCACTGTTTAACAATTCATTATAATCAACTAAAAACTTCGGATGTTTTCGCTTTGATTAAAATTAATTCAGCAACTTAGGGATTTCAGATCTTTGCGGATTTAAAGAATTTATATTTTTCAGGAAATGTCGTTTCAGGCTAATCTTAGACATTTTTCCTTGAAATATTGTAACGACTTTCAAAAAAAAGAACAACAATTAAAAAAGAAAAACAAAAGAAAGATAGAAAATTATGTTTTACGTTCTTTTTGGAACTTTAATTCTAACTTAAAAAAAAAAAAAAAAAATCGGAATTTGTTTTTTAATGAAACCTAAATCTGAACGTAAAATTAAATTTTACTTAAAAAGAGTTTCATTCGGTTTAACATGAATAACTCGTTAAAGTACGACTTTTATGAATTCTTAACATAAAAAAAATAAAATCAATTTAAAAATGTAATTCAAAGGAGAATAAGCAGATCTGTCCTACCACTGTATAGCGATAAGATATATAAGTAAGGAAAGATCTCCTTACAAAGAACATATGTTATTATTACGACTCGTCTTAATTATTAGTCCATTCGGAGTTGTATACGTCTAGATATGACTTATCTAGTTGACGTGTTAATTCCCGGATGTATTAATTGTCATTTAATAAATATTTTCAGTAACACTAAAAATTATGTACATTTATTACACGTAAATAATTATTATTTACTTGAAATAAATGATAATATTAATTAATAATTACCTATAATAATTATTAAAAGTTAATTAAATAATAAATTCGAGAATTATATAACTCCGAACGGACTAATAATTGAGACGAGTCGTAATAATAAAAATGTTCTATTTAAGGAGATGTTTCTACAGGTATATATATCTTATCACTATATAGGGTGGGGCAACTTCCCATAGAGTTTTGCCCATTGTCCTTTTAATAACTTAAATTATAATGAAGATATGATAGGTTTTTTTTTCACAGTTAGCAGATCCTTTTTCCGATTATTTTTCTCAGTTATGGGAGAGAAATAATATGTTGGCCCAATTTTAATAGTTTTAGAGGAAATATGTTTTTTTTTTTGTTTTTTTTATTACTTTGGTCCAAAATTAATAGGTCGAAAAAATTTGATCCAAACAATGGTCCTGTACTTTCAATTCTGATTGTACTAACTTACTGACTATTAAATGATTAAGATTTATAACATTTTAATTTTTTTTTAAATCTTTCGAAATAATGAAGTTGAGATAATATTAATGAAAACTATGTTTGCCGTTGCTTTTGTTCACCCCCCCGCCCCCCCGGACCTCAGTTGCTTGTAGACGGCTTCGATCCAAACAGTGAGGGAGGGATGGGGGGGGGGGGGGGCTCGTCTGGGGGGGAACACGCTCAATTTGCCGCCCAATCGAGTGTCGTCGACTTGCCGTTGTCGGTGAACCACAGGCGGTTCCGGCAGTCGGAGTTTCGAGACGAACGCTAAGAAAGCGTCCCGAACGATGAAATCTGTTTGGCTTTCTTCTCCATTCAAACATAAAACAATATTTCTCGACCTAAAAAAATTTCGAGATTGTTTTGTCTCGCTTTTTTTTTTTTTTATTGAGTGATTCTGTAATCGGATCAAGACAGTTTTCTCAAAGAAACATTTAATTCTTTTTTTTTTTTAATTGGGTTTAAACTTATAATTAGATTAACTACATTTTTTTTTTAATTTTAATTTTTCAATTCTAAAAATTTTTTTTTCGTAATTTTTCTTGCTTCTCAGCTACGATGCTGTTAAAGTTCACAGATGACTTTTATCCGATCTTGTCTCTAGTAAATAACTTAGAAACCGTACAAGACTTCGTTCCCCTCTCACAGTCCCAAAGAATACTTTTTTTTTCTCTTCGTATGGGTGCGTCCCTAAATATGACTGCATTGTATTACGTAGCATCTTATTTGTACTATGCACAGTCAATTTGTATTTCCTCCTTTCTCCACTACTTCATTGACGCCACTGTCGGTAAAAAAAAAAAAATCTCACTGCTTTTGTTTTGTACCTGCATGACGTTGACAAATGTTATGTTTTAACAGCGCCGAAGCAACTCTATTTAGCGCCTGGTGCGAAGCAATTTAACTGCGACTCTCTCCTTTTTTATAGATGTTAGGGACTTACAATACATATTAGGATTTTATACAAACATACAGGCAAAATACATCAGCGCGTCAATTTCCATCCTTCATAGAGATAAGGTCTCGACGTCGCCTCCATAGGTGTGGTGCGGTGACACCACTCGCACCATCCTTGCACTGTGTTTCAATAATAATAATAATAATAACACTTGATGATAAGGTCAACAAACAGACCTATCTCATTGATATTGTAGTGCTATCAGCAAGAACATGCAGAAAACTCACGCAGACAAGATCAGTAAATACACCGATCTAGCACACGATCTCCAGAAGCAATGGAGGCAGGACCGAGTACGTGTTGTACCTATCGTCCTGTCCGCCACTGGTCTGGTGCCTCACACGTTGCACCACAGCTTCAGCACACTAGGACTTCCCAAAAACAACTATGCACAACTCCAGAATGATGTGGTACTCAACACAACAAGCATAGTTAGGAAATTTATGGACACAATCACACATCCCTAATCATTCTTGCACACGTCTTTACACTTGGCAATATGAGCTTTGGTCCTTGACCCGCCATTTTGTCTTTGCTGGGGAAACCCAAGGTTTGAAACATACAAACATAATAATAATAAATCAGTTTAATGAAAATAAATAAGTTTAATCGCATTAATTATTGTTATATTTGATCTTAAGCAACTTACGTGATTGCTTAATTCCATTCTTTTAATGCTATATTTAAACAAATAAAATTCTTTACTAAAACAAATTCAATTTACAAGTACAGAAAGAAGTGAAAGTCTTATCGGGATTCTTAAAAAAAAGAAAGAAAGAAATTATTATTTTTCATAAGAATAAATGACTTTTCTTCACTGAAATTAAAGTAATTTTATTCTAATTTTTTTACAATATTTTTTTATCAAACTTCTACTGAAGTAAATTATCGTTGGTGATCTGAGGATCGAGGCGTCATTACGATACAAGCGGTGAGAGGGGATTTCTGATATAATTCATTTCATTTCTTTCAAACAATATAACAAAATGACACTTTCTTTTAGTTATTATAACTAAGTCAGTTTAATGAAATTTATTTTATATAATCTTATAGTGTTTAGTTATAGTTCGTACCGCTGTATGGCCCTTGGCGTCACGGGAGGTAAAGCTCTCGGCGTTTCCTGACCAATTGGATTTAAGTTGAGGTCGGGGTGGTCAGCCAAACGCCTGCCCGCTTTTAATCCCGGAGAAATAAAATCGATACCCGTTCTACAAAGGTCTGGGTAGATCCTAGGACCCGTCCGGAAGAGAAGTCGACATGGGAAACTCCCCGCCCTCCTACACCTAGGGTCGGGGATTGAATCTGGCTTCCCCAGGCCGTAGTCAAGCACCTTATCACTTGGCTACCGGACCCACGATCTTACAGCGCAAAGTTACTATTTTTTTTATTCTGTCCCGGGCGCTGTTGACTGAGGACTGTAGGTTTCTGTTTTTTTTCAAACAATGTCATTTCGATTTCCATCGCAATTAATGCAGTCCTATGAATCTCAAGGAGCAAATGGATTCGTTATTTAGTTACTATCTGTAAATGTAAATAATCTATTTTCTAACTTCATTTCTTTTTAATATTTCCATAAAACACAAATTAATATGAATACTGATGCCATCTAGCGAGCGAATAAAGAATTAATTTTCTGTTTTTGTCCTTTCCTTCCCGAAATTGTTGATATTTTGATTTGAACATAGTTTGTGGAAATTCACTGTTCGTTGTCTTAATCTCAAATAATTATCTTTTAGATTATCTTTTAGATAATCCACATTTCTCTTTCTTCTTCTACTCTTTTCAATCGTTTGTCGTCTATTTAGATAATAACAAATTACGTCCACGAGTCGCTCATAATGATTGGAAAGCGAAGGAATTAAGATTAACTTCAATATCATAGCCGTTGGATGGCGGCATAAAAATCGTAAAAGAAAAGGGAACAATTTAGTGTCTAATTTACATTGAAATGGGGAGATTTTTCACCATCGGAACAGTTTTCTCTTAATAAAATTGCTACAGCTGTTTTAAACTGAGATATAATCTAAAAGTGCAACATTAATTCTATTATAATTTATAAGATTATTTAAAATAAAAAGCCCCCTATAAAAAAAAAAAAAAATTGTTTGAAAACACGTGGAATTCTCATAATATTTATATTATTTCCAGATTGGGAAATAATCCATTTCAAACAGTTGTGAATGGGAACGTTATTTGATGTACTATATGCACAGCCGATTTTCCCCCATGCTTTTCCAGCTTTTTTTCAGGAATTTCCCTTTGAGGTTCAATTCCCATTCTTAAATAGTTAGCGCAATTTACACTAAAATTAAGGTGACCAACCGTCCTCCTTTTTGAAGCTCTGTCCTCCCTTGAGAAGTGTCCTCCTTAATGTCCTCTTTTTTGTAAATTCTGTCCTCCTTTTTGATGTTTGAAGAGTAATATGTCCTCCTTTTTTTTTGGTTGAACAGATAGGTTTATACCCCTGAAACCCCTGATAACATTTTTTTTTTCCTTCAAATTATTTGAGTCCTCCTTTTCACTTTAGAAAAAATGGTCACCTTACTAAAATAGAATCGCATCGCAATGGTGGTTGTTGTCCGATTATGTACAATAGCTTATTATTATTACTATTATATCGAAAAGGTTTCAAACCATGGGATTCCCCAGCTATTATTATTATTATTATTATTTGTTTTAAACCTTGGGTTTCCCCAGCAAAAACAATATGGCGGGTCAAGGACCAAAGGACATACTGCCAAGTGTAAGATGTGTGCAAGAATGATTAGGGATATGTGCTTGTGTCCATAAATTTCCTAACTATGCGTGTAGTGTTGAGTACCACAGCCTTCTGCAGTTGTGCATAAGTGATTTTGTGAAGTCCTAGTGTGCTGAGACTGTGGTGCAATGTGTGAGGCACCAGACCAGTGGCAGACAGAACGATGGGTACAACACGTACTCGATCCTGCCTCCACTGCTTCTGGAGCTCGTGTGCTAGATCAGTGTATTTACTGATCTTGTCTGCGTGAGTTTTCTGCATGTTCTTGCTGATAGGCACTGCAATATCAATTAGATAGGTCTGTTTGTTGACCTTATCAACAAGTGTGATGTCTGGTCTGTTGTGATGTATGGTTTTGTCTGTGTGAATGGGGCGGTCCCAGTATAGTTTATATGAGGGTGATTCTAATACGCTTTGTGGTATGTACTTGTAGTACGGGACCGTGCTCTTAATAAGTGAATGTTTGTGTGCTAGTTGTTGATGAACGATCGATGCTACCTGATTGTGTCGGTGATTGAGTCTGCTTGAGAGAGAAGGGGACAGCCTGATATTACGTGGTCGATCGTCTCATGCGTAGTGTGGCATTTCCTGCATTTGTCGTCATGTGTGTTTGCATCGTGTAGAATGCGTTTCTTGTAGTTGCGTGTGGAGATGACTTGGTCCTGTATTGCGATCATGAACCCTTCGGTCTCCCCAAACAGCTCACCTTATTATTATTATTATTATTATTATTATTATTATTATTATTATTATTATACAGGACACTACAAAACAATGTGTATCACAGCTGCCAGTTCTTTAGCTGGTGTTGGCCTTCAAACGCATCGAATTCTTCCCAAGAATCTAGGATGTCGTAATGTATCGGCGCAAAATATGTGCTGATCCAAGCAGTGCGGCTTTTTGGAGTTGACCGATGGAGATTTTGTCAATATTTAGATCTTGTAAGTGCTTACCAAGGTTTTTTGGTATAGCACCCAGTGTGCCGATAACCACTGGAACCACCACTGCCGGCTTGTGCCATAATCGTTGAACCTCGATTTTTAGGTCTTGATACCGTGTGATTTTTTCCAGTTCTTTTTCTTCCACTCTACTATCACCAGGTATGGCTATATCAATTAGCCATATCTGTTTCTTTTCTATCACTGTCAAATCTGGCGTATTGTGTGCTAAGATCTTATCCGTTTGAATTCTGAAATCCCACAGTATTTTCACGATATCATTTTCAGTCACATTGTTTACTGTATGTTCCCACCAGTTGTTTGTTGTTGCAATGTGATAATTTTTGCAGATGTTCCAGTGAATCATCTTTGCAACTGCATTATGCCGCGTCTTATAGTCCGTCTGTGCAATTTTTCTACATGAGCTGAGAATATGATCCACTGTTTCATCAGATTCTTTGCACAATCTGCACTTTGAGTCCGTTGACGATTTTTCAACTTTTGCTTTAATTGCATTTGTTCGTAAAGCTTGTTCTTGAGCAGCTAGAATTAAGCCCTCTGTTTCTTTTTTTAATGTTCCATTCGTAAGCCAATACCAGGTCTTATCCATATCTACTTTTCCTTTGATGTTTTTAAGAAATTGGCCATGTAATTTTTTATCTTGCCAGCTTTCTATCCTTGTTTTAATTGCATTTTGTCGATAATCTTGTTTTGTTTTACACTATTATTATAATAATAATAATATTATTATTATTATAATAATAATAATAATATTATTATTATTATTATTATTATTAATATTATTATTATTATTATTGAATAAACTAAACTAAACCTCAGAATATTATTTTTACGACTCGTTCTGCGAGCCGGCATTATAATGCGTTATAATGCATTATAATAATAATGCGAGCCGGCAATTATTATTTCCCGGGCCCATAACCTGCCCCGAATCACACATTGGGAAATCAAGGCTTAAAATACGCAACCAATGAATACTAATTCTGTACAGATGACTATACATAGAAGTCTGCGTACTAGAATGAAACACCGAAGATTTAACAAACTCTCTTCTACCGGCATTCCGCAAATTAATAGAACGAACCAAAAAAGAAAAAAAAAATCAAAAGGAAATATTTACACTAGAAATTAAAATCGATAAAACTAATCATTAATTAATGGTTAAAATGAATCCTTGTTGACTCAATGAAATAAAAATGATATTCAACATTTTTTTTATCGTTACAGATTGAAAAATATACATTATAAATAAAAGTTGTTTTTTTCTCTCAATGACCGGTCCAAGAACCGACACCAGCCTGTGGCGAAGTTTTTACTGGTCCTCCGGGAAGTAGAGACAAATACGAGCAATTTGAATTTCCGCAAAGCTAAAACTTATTACATTTAGTATTTTGTTTTATTTTTTACGAAGATCGTGTTGTACTGTTTTAAATATTAGTCCTATGAAACACATTTGTATTGTTAAGTTAACTAGCGTTAATGTTGGTCTTTTTTTTTTAAATTTATCAGTCCCTGAAACCCAAATGACTGGAAAGTACAGATTGTAAGTGAGTAAATAGTACAATGACCGTCAATAAGAAAAATTTATTTTATGTCAAAAATTTAACGCGATCTACAGAACTTGAGGAGATTATTGTAAAGAGCATTTTCTGTATCACATCTCGCCAATGAGCCTTCGCCACAATTACGACATCTGTATCTTTAAGTTGATTAGAATGGATAATATATCCAATAAAAGCGGCAAATTGGAAAATATTTGATGATATTTAATCTGTTAGTTTTTTGAGATGACTCCATTATTCTGGGCGCGTTTAGTTGTCAGAATCCTTTAAATATTGAGATTCGTAGCAGATAGGAATCCCACGAAATAAAACAAAATAAAAAGCCGATTGTATTTTTTTTTAATTAAACTGAAATTAGCTTTATGGATTTTTTTGTAAGAGCATAGGCTTCACATTATTCGTCATATATGAAGGATGTCCGGAATAGTAATGGCAGTAGCCTTGGTAGTCTTGCAAGTGATAATAGTTTATATATATCTTACGTAAAGTTATTATATATAGGACCAAATGATGATATTTTCGCGCGCCTGGCAAAGGGCGACGGCAGCTCCTTTTAATAGACTACCAACTGATTAAAATCTACTTGTTCGCTTACGTTTGTATCTATGGAAACTTATATTAGCTACTTGATATTTAGTTTGTTTTGATAACATTTCAGTAAAATTAATTTTTTGACACGTTGAATTTGGCGTAGTGTCTAAGAGGCAACTGTTGATGAAAAAAAACGACACGTTTATTTTAATACAATCTCTGATTTATTAACGGTCTACATAACTGTAAATTTTTAGTTATTGCTTTATTATTTTCTTTAACAGATTACGTCATTTTCTAAGAATAACACAAAACTTATAGTGAATTCGATGATTTGTTGATAATATCTTTGGAATGTTTTTCAGGAAACAATGATTTATTATAATTATGGATTATTTCAATAATAATGTTGACTGGACTGTAATAAAAGTTAGAAAATAAAACGTACATTATTATCTATAAATTTTAGTAATTCAACATACATACTGTACACAAGTTATTGACAATAGATATAATTATTGCTAATGAACAAAACAAATATTTACAATCAGATTTTATATACAATGTAAATTAATTTCATCTTAAAAACAATTTGAACTTTACAATTAGAAATATAATGAAAATGAAGACAATCCATAAGAAAAGAATTATGGAATAAATGTAAAATTGAAAAAAAAAAGAAAGCAATTAGTTAAAAATAAATTTAACCATTTTTATAATTAACATTACTTTCTTTTCAAAATATTTCAGTGAATTAAAAAAAAGTAAACAAAGTAGGATAATAAAATATATAAAATAAAAAAAAAAAATTCTTCAAGTATGATAGATCATTGATAATAACTTAACGTGTGCTTAGAGAATTATAGAAGTCACTTGAATGGCCAACAGACTAACATATAATGGAACACAATATAATTAAAAACACCAGACTCCATTTCTTCGCGTACTAAAGGTGTTAGTCGTTGATAAAGACCCGTAGTACGGGAAGAAACGGCATCTGGTGTTTTTTTAAATATATTGTGCTTTATTATAGACTATTGTGTTGGCCATTCAAGTGACTTTGCAAGATACAACTGTGATTTAGAAAAACAGAAAAAAAATGTGTTACCTAACAAAGGAAACATTTTTAAAAACCAGGAACAATTTCTGTTAGAAGAAACATTTTTGGGAGTTTACACAATATTTTTATTTAAGTAATAATAATAATAAAAAAATTATGCGCTTTAATAAAGCATCTGATCACACAGTTTCTTGCAATTGTACGGGTTTTCTAGAGAAGTCGTCACACATTCACATCACTGATATCTCATTGTTATTTCTATTTTTTTTTATTGAATATAAATACTGAATTACAAATTTAAATCTATTATTTCGGAATAAATTAAAAAAAAATGCCATTTCGAGCAATAGCGAACTACGAAATTCAAAAAAATTTCGGAAAGTTTTTACAGCACATTTACATACTTTAAAGTAAATATTTCAGGACATATTTAAAAGTCGCTTTTTTTACAATCATGGAGTTGAGAAACAGGTGAAAAGATGGGAGAATAGCAAGGAAGCTATTATAATGATTAAATGTTTTCATTGAAATACCTTTTTTATTATTATTATTATTAATAAATAAAGTAAAAATTTTAAACTTTCGTTTAAAAGCGTAGAAACTTTTCTAACAACTGGATATTTGTTTGTTTGTTTTTTGGGAATTAAATTTAATTAAATTACATTCGGTTACAAAAAAAAAACCCCCAAAAAAATCTTTAGTAAGTTTTAAATTATAAAAACAAACAAATTAGATCATTTTATTTAACAAAAAAAAAAATGAGAAACAAGAGCAGCACAAGAATAACTAAATTGCCTTTCTGATTCGATTATCGGAAGGAATCGGGAACGGCCATTTCGTCCTGCAATGGACTCATCAGCCTGATCCGCCTTCCTCGATAAAAGACCCAGAAAGACCTAGATCATTTCATTGTTTTAACAATATTATTAAATATTCAGTAATTAATTAATTTATTTATTAATTTATTTTTGTTTTTATTGCTTTAATGAATGTAAAAAACATATTTCACTTAAAAGAAATTCATTACGAAAATTAAAAAGCTACTTAATTTTACCCTTTCTATTTCTTCTTATTATTGCTCTGATTAAGCCACAATGGCGGCAACCATTTTAAAATTTTAATATTTCTTGAAAAAGTTAATATTCGTTAGTAGTAACTGTCTCGTGGGTCCTGAAAGCTTCGAGTGATACTAAACGAACGGAGAAACGCCTGCCTTTAATCTTACAAAGGTATTTGATAGGCATAATAGAAAGAAGGAAAAAAAACACCCCCACTCCCTCTCAGCAATCGGAACGTGACTCCTCCCGTTCATAGAAAAGGCGCCTGTCTACACCAATTGATGTTCACATGAGCACTTTTGTAAAATCAGAATTAAGTGGTATTCTGTTCACAATTATCGATAATGAATGTTGCTAATAAATATTATAAAATTTTAATTTTAAAAATTAAAATTATCCTTAAAAGTAGATTCCAAAGCCCGATTTGTTCAGCAATACAATGTGACTTTGCTAACACAAGCATGGATATCATCCTAAAAAATAATAAACAAAATATTAATAAACTTTCAATTGTTACGTTTAATAAATTTTTTAATTCCATTTGTTTTCGTATTCTTTCTTCAAATTGAAAGCATTTTTTTTTTTTTTCATTATAAAATATTTTTAACTGTCAGCCCATATTTTTCTTAAAATCAGTATTGATACGTTATTGCATTTTAAATTATTGCGTTGATTTCGAGACGACATTCAAATTCAAACCAAGGGAAGAGTAAAAGTACAAGTTATGGTATTTCTTTACTCGAATAGATCAGTGATTCTCAAACTGATGGATGGATTAAAGTAATCTGTTCCATAATATTTTTTTTTTTCCGTAAACAATTTTGTAGAAGAAGAAACACAGAAGAAGAAAGAAACAGCCATGCCGATGCCGGGATTCGAGCCTAGGTTCCGACACAACGGCCGCACGGCAGACTGCCGTTTAGAACGCTCGGCCATGTCGGAACGGCTTAATTATTATTTTACATACAAAAAAGGGCTTAATTTGGTTGTGTGGGATTTTTGTAATTTCATTTAATTATCAATTTTGAATAAAATACATAAACAGTGTATTTACTGTGCGCGCGCTTCGTGCAGAAATTTATTAGAAGGAAGTGGATATTCGTGTTTTTTAACTGCTATCAAAAAAAAGTGGAGGGGAACAGATTAATAATAAGTTTGGGAACCACTGATATAGAGCAAGTTACATTTATCGTACAGAAGCATTAAGCTTACGACAGTTGCCAAAAATTCCATTTGAAGGTGTTATTTTAATTGTGTCTCAGGTTAGTAAATAACACACTTTAATTAAGTAAGATTGCGACGCTTAACCTTCTGGCGTTGGAATAGTTACAGGAAAATATTTGAGTTTGATATTAGGCGTCAGAAAAATAATTCTAGTTAAAGATTCGTTAAGAAACCGAAACCGGTTATAATTTTTAATGTGTTATAAAAATTTTTAATCCACAATTTTGTGCGTCGGCGTCCAAAAACAATTCTTAGTTAAACATTTGTTTTATATAAATACTATCATATTAACACTAACAACAATGTTATTTTGTGAATTGGATATAATAACTAAATACTCATCTTATACTGAAATTAATATCAGAGAAAGTTAAAATGCCAACATTTCCTGACATTTTCTAAACTTTTATCTGATTATTAACTCGATTTT
>JAFIDM010031845.1:0-31483 GCA_023159025.1 Thereuonema tuberculata | reverse complement strand
CGATAATTAAAGGCATTTTGATCTTCACTCAGAAATTTAAAAAAAGAAACTAGAAATCAAAAAAGAAAACGGCTGCCGATTCCTCGTTTAAGCAACGCAAGTGTTTCGTGATTGGCTGTCTGAAAACGAATGTTTCTGCCAATCTCATGCAACAACGTGAATGGTCTGCCGCTGATTCCGCTACTGCTATCTTTAAAAGCCCGACACGCATTAACCGCGCAAGATTTTGGGGCAATTTGTGATGTCAAAGTCCGCAGAAGTCTGTTGCCGCAAATCACAGTACCCTTTAAAGATGAGCGATAGCGGAATCAGCGGCAGACCAATCATATTGTCGTGTGGGAACAATCATTTCAGACAGTCACTCACGAAATACTTTCGTTGCTTCGGCATCCATTTTCTCGCTTGATTGAGTGTAGATAAAAAGCGTTAAGTTATCGGAGTGTAGATATTTAGTAAACACATACAAGAAAGGATAAGATACTTTTGGATACATTAAGAGGTTTCTAAATCAAAATAAAGAAAGAAAACAAAGTAACTGAAAGCAAATCAGTGAGGCGTATGCTCATTTCTCGCCGAAATTATCGGAAAATCACGATCTATGATTTCTAAAACAAGAAGTCTAAGTAATTTGTAATTCTTAGTTGTATTTATTCTTTGTTTTAATTTGTAATGAGGTGCTTATATTGGACTATACTATTTAATACAAATAAAAAGGTTAACTATTAACACATGTTTTGTGTCATGTGGCCCGTTTCGAAAATAGGCACGCCAGATAGCAGCGACAATAGACTTATAATGCACGCCATTCACTAATCGCCGCCACCCATGCAAGTCCGTTCCGCAGCGCCTATATTAACAAATGAGCGTTCAGCTAAAGGTACGAACTTCGGAGGACTTTGACGTCACAAACTGCCGATGAAGTCCGTTCTTCCGTGACTGATGCGCGCCGGGCTTAGGCCTGAAACTCCTTTCACATACTTATCTTTATCTTTTATCTTCTCAAAAGATAAACCAAGACAAATAAGCGCTTCCCGACTATCTTAAAATTTTTGCAGCAATCAGTTAAATGAACCATGACAAACTATGTCGTCAGGATTGGTTTGTGACGACACAATTAAACGTCTATTTGTATGATCAGATAATAATACTGTTTATAAACTGCACTGAAAATATAAGGTATGGATAACAAACTATTTTATGCAAAATAAAATCTTTTTATTTTTTACTCCATTGCTTAAGTGTTCCATTTTTTTCTCTACAGTTGGATCTACGAATGCAATTTCTGCTCAATACGAGAAGTTGTCTCAATCAATTATTTAAATTATTAAATACAGATAACAAGTTGAAATAAAATAAGATAAAGAAGATAATATGAACATGAGTATTTCGAAATCGTAAGAGCAAGTTATTGTAATCAGGTTATTACGTATCAAATGCTTATCAAAAAATATTGTAAAAACAAGAACGAAAAAAATTATATGTGATTGGGATTAATTATTTTACTTATACAAAGGAAAAAATTTAATTAAAAACAAAAATGGCTTAAAAACAGACCAAGAATCCAATTATTTTTATCCGGACATTATCAAATGAATTCGACATTAAAAAGAATAAGGATTTCAATATATGAAAAGATTATTATAATAAAATTAAAAATTGTTATTTAATATTTTTCTTTACACTATTCTTCTATAACTTTAAATTTCATTTGAAAACTTTATGTTTATTTAAAAAAAAATCAGGTTAAAATGCTACTTTAAAATTATTATTAAAGCATGGAAGTTGATATACAACAAAGATTAGACTTCTGTGATTGCAGTTTGACTTTGTACGATGGAATAAGAAGGGAAATTAAGATATCTAAAGAATATTGCATTTGAAGAATATTGTAGATAAGATATATTACATACTGTACTCAGTGGCGTAGCAACGCCTTTGGGGGCCCGGGGCGGGAGTTCCATTATTCCACAACCAACATAAAAAAAAAAACGTTGTAAAGGGGCTGGTCGGGATACTTGAGTAGATGGGGCCCCTAGGCTGGCTTTTGGAGCCCCTTTCAGGCGGGGGCCCGGGGCAGTCCGCTCCCTCCTTGCTATGCCACTGACTGTACTTTCGTAATTGATTGTAAACAGTAATTTTTACTTTGGCTTTATAAATAGTGAGACCAAGCGTTTTACGCTTCTGTTTGGGTTAATGGTTGCGGGCGCCATCTTGTCCCCAAACACACAGCTGTCTATGGAGATAGAATAAAAAACCGAAATCTCGTTGAAATTACAGTCTAAAATTATTAAAACTATTTAGAATTGATAAATTTCGTCGAATAACAAAACTACAATTATACAAAAACATTAACAAAAAATAAAATGAAAATGAAATGAAAAATTAAAATTTATATAATAAACTTTTTTAAAGATCTGAGTAAGCAATTTTAATGGCGCCAAAAGTAGTTTTATTATTTTTATTAAATATTTAAAAATCTTAAACATTTCCTAATTTTAAATAACAGTGGGTAAGACCAAGTGTTTACAATGTGACATCCTTGAACTAGCTGTTTGAACTAATACGACGATCATCAGCTAGGAGTAGTCACCAATAAACAGCGAGGTCTCGAAACACAGGCCAATAGTAAATATCATCGGAATCAATGGGGAGCCTGCAAAACTTAAATATATAATAACATATATAATCTCTAAAAATGAAATTGGTGAGAAAATTCATGTGCTAGCATTTTGGGGCCTCAATGAAATTTTTTTGGGGCCTAAAAATACAAAAAAAGCCCATGTAAATATTAATAAATAGCCACGGATGAGACCAAGTGTTTACAAAGTGACATCTTGAACAGCTGTTTCACGCTAATATGGTGATCATCAGCTAGGAGCAGTCACCAATAAACAGCGAGAATCAGAAATTTTCTTTTTATTATTTTTAAAAACTCTAACGTGTTCGGGCAATCTCTGAAATTGGCCGAAATTAATTAAAAAAATGATAAAAATACTTAAAGAAAATTTAATGATTGGGCAGACCACTGCATAGAAAATGGGCACAAGCCGGACCCCATAGTAAAAATTGAATAAAATTTTTGATGAAAAGAAGAGATTAATGATTGAATCTTGTTTAATTAATTGGAAAAAATTATATAAATAACGAGAAATTCTTTAAAATAAGCAGTATTTCTTTTGGTTGTGTGAAAGAATTTATGATGAAGAAATAATATAATAATAATATATAAGTGAAATGTTTGTTGCTATTATTAAAAGAATTATATAAGAATTAAAGATTTATCTTCAAGAAGAAAGATTTTATTATTGATGAAAAGAAATGTTATAATTATGGTATTAAATAAGATATGAAATGTCTGAATTGTTGTTTGTGTTTATTTAGTTCTTTTTGTAATCCAAGTGAATATATGAGGAAGAAGGAGGATTTCTTGTCTTCTATCATTATTTGAAGAAGTTTCTCGCAAAGATAGATGAAATATAATAAAATTAAAGTAGGCATTGCATTGAAATTTTAGTAGTTTGATTATTAGGATATATATTATTTAGGATTCTTCATTTATTCAACATCAAACATGAAGGCGTCGGTCTGAGCCCCCGGCCCCAACTTCGTCCAGTAGATCCAACGTGCTGGGAGCCATACCTCCAGCTGCCCCAAAGGCTTGTCAAGGCCTATTCGTGGGAATCTTTAACTTTAATTCCTTACTCCTACTGACGAGTCTGTGATGTCTAGAAGCAGACGACAGAACTCATTTACTGACATCCCCACCAGAGGGAGCTATCCATACACCCACAAGCATAGATTGCACCTTCAACATCAGCACACGACTACTCCATCTCAAATAGAAGGACGACCGACAATACACACTAGGAATTGCATAAAAATGGGTCTCGACCAAATTGGAGACCAGAAATGTAGTTAATTAAGGTTTATTGTTTCTTAAAACTTTTTAATCTTAAATATTGTGAAAATATGATTGACATTTAATTTTTCATTGCACGTAAAAGTATTTTATAAATTATTATATGCTTAATATTTTTTAATTAAATAAAAATAAAAATACTTTTGGCGCAAATAAAATTATTTATTCAGTTCTTTTAAAAAGTTCGTTAAATAAATTTGATCAGTTGGTTGCCAAGTAACAAAAATTCGTTTTTTTCTAAATCTTGTTTTGTTACTCATTGAAATTTATCAATTGTAAGTAGTTGTAATAACTGAGACTTGTAGTTTAAACGAGAATACGTTTTTCCTATAAATTTTCAAAGACAGCTTGAGTTTTTGAACAAAAAATGGCGTCCGAAAACGTAAACCAATCAGAAAGGGAACTTGACCACAATGTCTTATAAAGCCCCAGGAGGATTTGTTAGGCGTGTTTATCATCTTTGGGTCACTGAAGAAAGCAATAACTTTTAAAAGCAGTCACTAGATGGTGACATCTCATAAGCTATGAAAGGATTAGGGAAAAGCAGAAGCACCTATAGCATCTCAAAGTTTATCCACTATAATGATCTTTGTGCGTTGATATTTAAATTTCATTGATCAATTTGTTGTAAGAAGAATTTCCTCAAGGTTATAGATGGCAAATAATAAGTTAATGTATTGTTGGAAGTTCTTCATAGAAGGAAATGTAGATAAATAATTTGAAGTTCTAATGCAGTAAAATATACAATATTGATATATATACCTGGTATATAAAACATTTTTTTTTTGCAGAACAAAATTATTATCTGAACACGCTGGCGAAGTTTGTCTGTTTCGTGACGGAACACCATGTGTGTAATTTAGATTAAATTATGTAATTAGCAATAAAAGTTATGTAAACTCTTACGTATGTATCTTAATTAACTTAAGATAAATATTTGAGGCCACCAACCATCATAACTTAAAAAGTTTATGTACAATAACTTAATAAAAGCAGAGTACTTTCGAGGCGGTCAACGCTTCCTTGTCAAGTGAAGTGTCAACAATAAAAGTTGTTTCAAAAAATGGTAAAATGATTGAAAATAAGCTTTTTTTTCTTTTCCATTACTGAATTACTTGCTCCTATTAAGTTTGAATAGGTAAAGCTAATAAGATTTCAAGAAGCTTCAAACAGCTGGCTGAGGATCCTGGGGAGGGGTTCAAAGCTTCTTTGGCAAAGTATTAATTCCGTCTTTCATTTTATAACGTATTGTTTCATTTATTTTCGTTTTCTTTCTGTTAATACGAATGGCAAAATCTGCCTTTCACTTAAGTTTCTTCTCAATTTTATTTTTGTCTGAGTTAAGATCTTCATTACGCAATTATTATTTTTTTTTATCTCATGTCTTTCATTCTTAGAAATTTTCATTGGAGTTTAACAAGTTCGAAACAGATCCTATTTTTCCTTCAAACTTCAAATATATTAATGGATTTAAAACGAAAAAAAAAAAAAAAAAACAACGACTAAAAAAGGGACGAGTTTGCAATCGATGGAGACTTTTCTAATATATTAATGGATTTAAAAAGAAAAAAAAAAGAAAAAAAAAACAACGACTAAAAAAAAGGACAAAAGTCTCCATCGATTTTATTTCTAACTAACTGTAACCGGCATGCGTTGCAATTCCACTCATAGAAAGAAAGGGCCCGGTGTCGGTCGGGGGGTTGTACACTTAGGTAGCCGTGTCACCTTCCACCCACTCAAGCGTGGTGTCTCTGCCCCCCGCCCCCATAGGAGTGCGAATTTTTCACTTTTTGCAATAGACTTGAGGGAGGCCTGAGAAGGGGCCCTAAATATAAGGGCCCGGTGTTGTACTAATTCAGAAAGCTTCGCGGGCATGCCCACAACAATTCCCCAAAGTTTCATCGCAATCTGATGAATGGTATAGGAGCGCATACGGGATATATGACTGGCTTTAGTTCTCATTGTCACCACCAGGCGCATATTTGGATATTTCATGGATTTTTACCCCTCTTTAACCCCTGGGGAGGGGGGTTCCGGTTCTAAGGTAGCCTATCTATTGCCCAGGGTCCTAAAGAGTAATTCTGCAAAGATTGGTCCAGATAGATCAAAGGGCCTAGGAGTGTATACGGGACAAAGAAAGAAAGCAACATTCATTTATATATATATATTTATAGATTATCTGCAGAATATAAACACTGGGAATTTTGATATTCTGAAGAAAAAGAATTAAAACTCATTAATTGCTTAAATTGTTCAAATCCGATTAATTTTATTTACATTAAAGCTTGGGAAGAGGTTAAGAGGATTAAAAGAGGAAGAATGTACGTTATTGAAATCCCCTACAATTTCAATGTTTCTGATGAAATGCGTTTCTATGGGTAATTTTTTATACTTTTATCACTCGATAAAGGATTAATCCGGGAAAATTTTAAATGTAGAAGTGAATCTCCTCTTTGAGTATGCATACCAATGTTTTTGAGTATGTCTTTGAGTATGCATACCAAGTTTCAAGAGGATCCATGCAGTGGCTGAAAAGTTATGAGACAGGAAGGAAACACATACACACATAAATACACAGATTCACAAATTTGATGAGCATTACTTTTCTACGAAAGTAACTAAAAATGGACTAGGAAAGATAACTGAATATCTGTAGTTTTTTTAGCTGTGAAAGTTTAATAAAGTAAATTTCAAACTCAAGGAGATAATTTCAGATGTAAGACTCTGAATCTCCACGTTGATAAAAACTTAATGTTTGATTTTTGGTGGGTAAATAAGCTGAGTCGCAATGTTGAACGCAAGGTAAATATTGATGTCAGTTTTCTTATCTTTAAGTAAGTAAAAATTCCCGCCAAAATCTCAGGCAAAATAAGGTGAAGATAAGAAATTACTGGCCGTTAGTTTCCTTGAAGCAATCCGAACTCAAGAAGCAACAATGTTGAGAGTACATGCTTTTGTGGTTTGTTTGATATTTAAATACATCTCTTCTGCAGGTAGCTATAATTAATATTAGAAATTCTTTAATTTACCGCTGAAAATTCATTAGAAAATGTTATGTTATGCAATGTATAGGAATTATTATAACAATGTGTTTAAAATAGAAGTTGATTTTAGAATTAGATCATTATTTATGAACGCAAATAGGATAGTAAATTCGTAAATGAAATTAATTTTCATTAGCTATTTGCAAAGTACTTATTTATAAAGCTGTAGAGGAAATTTATGGCCAGGAAAAAAATTTGTTGGTTTTATATTGCTTTTGTGGGTTCCCGCTACCGAGAACGAGAGTGGGATTCTTATATGTTCACACCATCTGAGTTGTCATCGGCGGAGGTTATCTGGATGATGAGTCCTAATGAGTACGAAACGGCCGTCTCAGACTCTCTTCGGTGACAGCTCGAAACTTTTTGGTTCCTTTGCGCCTTTGGTAGTTACATTAATTCGGTTTCCTGTTCCTAGCCTCAAGATAGGCTATTGATACAATAGCCTAGATAGAACTTCATTTTATAGAAGATAACAGTAAACAATAACAACGGGAATCTAAATTCTATAGAATGCATTATTAATTCAATAACATGCATTTATATTGATTAAAGTCATTATATTAGTTTAATAATATATACAGCATTATTCAGTGGAGGCAAAAAAGCTACACTTATAATAATTCAATAATTTTGAATATATTGAAAAATAAATTGGAAAATTTTTCAAATATTGCCAAGAATATTGTATTGATCGAGTCTCGTTTTCGATTTTTTTTTCAGTCTAATATTATTATTATTATTATTATTATTATTATTATTATTACTTATACAGTGCGTTTCGATATCCGAGAACGACGACAACACAGACGATTCTACCCCACAAAGGGGTGATACGCTGAGATGGGCACTTTCTTAAAACCTGTTTTTCTTTTAGTACCTTTTATTTTTGCAATAGTATTTATTCTTTCCATAATTCTTTCCCGAAAAGCGCAAATAGAACCCAGCTACTAGTAAACTAACACTATAAAAAGTAAACATCCCATCTTCCTCGCTCCTATCTGGAAGAAATCGCAGGAGACCTGACGCATGCGCAAAAGCGCTGAAGGCTCTCCTAAACCAAAACGAACAGTAACTAAATTACTCATTTTGCTGTTCTCTTGTTTATGTAGAATATAGATAAATGTTATGTAATTGGATTCATATTTTCAAATCTTCTTTTTATTTAAAGGATTTAGTGCAATGTTTTTTTTTTTTTAGTGCAATGTTATTTTTCTTATTATTACTGTAAAATTATTAATTTTTTATTACTGCGATACTGCCTCCACCAACTCAATTGTTGCCCATTCGACATTAAGTTTTCATATTTATTGCCAAAAATTTATTTCATTCGCCTGTTGATGTATTTAAAAAGAAATATATCATGTTCATTGTATAAGATGAATTGAATTGGATTCTTGGCATTTCACCTAAACTTTTTATGCTTCGTCTTGTTATCGAAATGAATGTGCATCAATTTACGTTAATTTTTTGTCAATCCAGCACTTTTATTGTTATCTGGTATTTTATTATATAGAAAATATGTTTAGATGGGAAATTCTGTATTCAGCAGAATATTGCTATGAATAACTTTTCTATGATCTTTCAATCGTCATCATTTTCTTCCTTTTTCATAAGAAAATTGGGAGATGGTGTTATAATGATTTTTATCAGCATTTATTCTGATATTCACTGGTATTCTAATTTATCTTACTGTTTAATTTTAATGTTATTGTTTTATTTAAATTTTTCGTTGTCATGGGCGGAATTTGTGTGTGTGTGTGTGTGGGGGGGGGGGGGGGGGGGGGAGTTGAGGAAAAAATTAAATATAAGTTGACAAGTATTATTCACTTTTGACTAATAAATTTCTCAGGAAGTACATTATCTACAAATTTACCTTCAGTGGCAATTTAAAATAAAAATTTAAAATAAAAGTTTACGAGTGATTAGATTCCCCCTCCCCGCAAAATCCAAATGCTGAAATTCCGCTTAGGCTGTTGAACTTGCTTCTGATCTCTGATTTGCTATTATTTAAAAAGTCAGTTAAAAATCAGTTCGAGCCCCATGTGTAATTTAAATCCCCCAATCAATTTCTAAAGCATGGCAACCAATCACAGCCTAGTAAATAGCCTATTTAAATGCATGCATTGTGTAAATCAGGGTTTCTCAATTTTTTTTACCCATCGACCCCTTTTCCCCTTTTTTTTTTGGTGGACCCCCTTATAGCTAAAAAGTAAACGGATTATATTAATAATCAATAGAAATAGTAAATGATTATGCTTTATTTTGAATGAAAACTAATTTAATGCAAATAAATTATTCTACAGTGTTAAATAATACATATTCTACACACTGGTAAATAATTAATAATAAACCATTTTAAAATAAATGTGATTCAATGAGATCCCTGTGGACCACCAAGAATATTTCATGGACACCCCAGGGACTCCTAGTGTAAATAAAGGAGATTTCGCAGGATTTTACGATTAGTCGAGTTACTCCGAAAACAGATCGAAACAGTTGTCCGAAACATTCGCCACAATATGTAGTAGTTGACTGAAGATATCGCAGGAGCAAAATGGAGTTTCAGTAGAATGTGGGCCTTCTTGACGTAGCCTAGAGTTTGGCTTCCAAAATGTGCCATCACACTTGTGGACGAATGAGAGCCTCTCTTGTGCCAACCGATCGTACTGAAAAGGATAACCTTGAGATTTATGTATCACCAGGCAACAGATTCAATCCGATTCCAGGATGGAATGGACCCCCACACCGTGATCGTTCGCCCCCTAATAATAGCTCTCGGTGGAAGTAATGTGTGATTAAATGATTTTTTTTTGTCCCGGACTCGCCGCTTCTTCCAACTGTCAAGTCATCCCTTCATCTGACCCAAGAGTCGGGGAAAACGTGTATGGTAAGCTGTCTAATTAGTGAAGACAGACAGTGAATCATCTTTTACTTGAAATAATTACTAACGTTCCACACTATTCCCCTTGCTTGGCTATGCAAAGTTTGTCTTTTCTTGGTCACGCTTATGTGATCATAAAGCGACGCCATCTTGTACTGACTGCTCGAAGGTAAAGTTGCTGACGTCATGACTGGTGACGTTTGTTCCAGACAAAATCGATCGCTACGTAACGACCATATATGGCAAACCCTTTTTTAAAAAAAAAACTATTATAGGTATATTTCGGCAAACCACGACAATTTCTTCAATTAACAATTGATTTACATCTCAATAAGTGTTTGTATTCCTGAATGAATATTTTTTGGTTAAAATGACATTATTTTAATGAGGTAACTTTCTGCACAAAAAAAAAGAATAGCTAGCCAACTGAGACTCATTCAATAGGAAGATGTATCTAAGTTGATTGATGCAATTAATAATGTTGTATTTGAATTATCTTCTTATAATGCTTGTTAATATGTATTCTTTGTCCAGCAGACGAAAGAAGAAATCCTCTTCAAAGAACACTTAATGTGTGTTTTTAATTGTTTCTATAATTTAAATGTTGATCACATTAAAAATAAGAAAATTGTAAGTCCTGAGTATTTATTTCGCAAATAAAAAGTTTAATGAATTATTGCAGTTGTGAAAAGCGAATTCTTCGAATAAATCTTGAAGATACTGTACACTCGATAAAAAATTTTTAAATAAGTTTTAACGTGTGCCTAAAATAACATCTTAGATTAAATGAAAATCACCAACAAACAAATTTCGTTTAAAAATATTTAACGAAATTTAAAAATACGTTAGAAAGAGCTTTAGTGCGGTTCCCTTGTCAATTCGACATCTAGTTTGATCTCCAATTAACAAGCGAGGGCGCACATGGTCTCCCAGAACTTTTTGTAATGTAGTTTTAAATTTTATTATATATTTTTAAACGAAATTTTGTGAGTTGGTGATTTCCATTTTATCAATCAAAGCTTGATAAAAAAAATGAAACAAGATAACCGCACGTACTTGTTAAGAACTCGATAAAAAAAAATTAATGTGTAGCAGACCAATATTCCGAAATTTTCCAATAATTCATCAGATGCGTGTAAGTACTTTCAATTAGAAAAAAAAATGCTTATTGAATACAGGCAATTCTCAGTTTACGAATGTTCGATTTACGAACACTGCTTAAAACGAACAAGCTTAAACACTGCTTAAAAACTGCTTATATTTTACACTATTTTTCACTAGTGTAAAAAAATAGTGTAAAATATGAACTCTGATGAAGATATTGACGAATAGAAGTTGAATTCATATGTATGTACAGATATAAGTACTCATTTTCTTTATTTTGTATGACTTTTGTTTTTAATTAAAATGTGCAGAATGTGCAGGATGGCGCTATTTGGCAACACATTGTTTGGAAATTGTGAGACATCGTCGTTTGAAACGTTGACTTTGTATGAATAGGATGCTTCACTTAATGTTCAGATGTGCACGTATCCTAAGGGGCAATGAACGGAAACGGAGGATTGTACCGTGAACGGTTCTCCAACAGACGAGAAGGTTTGCGCATGCAACAGAAATTGTGTGGAACTTGAAACAGACATGGCTATTAAACATAGGGTTAATAAAAATGTCGACCTTACTTGTTGTCTTTTAATTCTGAACCTTAGTGTACCTTCTAGCACATTCGGATGGCGTTTGCGGACATACGTTCCACTAAGAATACGGTTTGTTTTTTAAATCTGTGCAGGTAATTTTGAATCACCCTGAATGTTGCAGTAAAACATATTGTGTAGATTAGGGATGGGTAAATTATGACTTGCAGGCCCTATTTGTCCCTAACCCCAGTGTGTTCAATTCGGCCAGAAGGATAAATAAGTTTATCCTATCTACCGCTTAAGCCTTTGTATGAAAGTTTTTCAGATTTTCCAAAGCAGCAATCTCTGCGCGTATTTCAGATGAAAACGTCGTCTAATAGGAAACTGTTTAAGAAAACTGCTTGCTGAATTTGGACATCGTTTCCAAGATTTTTAAAATATTGAGTGAAAACTGACTCCCCGCTCAAATTGATTATCTGCAGTGCAACTCTAAAAAAAAAACAGTTTTTTTTTTTAAACAAAATTGTATTTATAAAACCATGCCAAAATCAACATTTCCAAACTTGGTAAATTGTTATATATTTTTGACAATAATGTTTGCATCCTCATTTTCATTCGAACAAGTTATTTTAACCATGAAATTTAGGAGAAGTGTTCTCAGAAACCGACTTACTGATGAGGATTTGTTTTCTCTTTCGAGAATCACTTCTCACAATTTAACCCAGATTATAAAAAAGAAATCAAGCTAATCTGGAAGCTCAATCACAGTTTCATTCATCTCAAATTCCATCACTCAAATCCTTTGAATGAAGTTAAAAACAAAGTAGAAGGTATTTTTGAAAGTTTTCCATTCTCAATGTATTTTTAAAAATTATTCATTCAGTCTTTTAGGTTAGATTAGGTTAGATTATCATTTTTTAAAATGAATTTTGAAGAAAAGTTAATGAATAAATGTGTTTGACCCGTCAAAAAGTTTTGTTTTTCATTTGGCCCTCTTGTGAAAGTAAGTCTGCCCATCCCTGGTGGACTTTTCGATATTTAGTACAAGGTTTAAATGTTAAAATGTTGATAACATCCATTGTAAAAGCTCAGGAATGCAAAGGAACAAAAAGTGGAACGAACCTCGTCTTGGAACGGAACTCATTCGTAAACCGAGAGTAATTGAATACCTAAGTAAACAGTTTGTTTAATTTGTGAATTCTTTGTTTCAGCAATTGTTACAGAAGAGAAATACGTGGTTGAAGGAGAAGATATTGTTCTTGAATGCAATTATGATAAGTGTCGTTGGTCTAATACCTTTGGAACAGTATTTAGCGACAAGCAATATGAAATATCTGATAATGAATGCAAACTGAAAATAAACTCCTGCTCCTTTGCCATGAATGGTTGGAAGTTTGTTTGCGCGAAGTCCAACAAAGAATCAAGAGCTGTGCTGGTTAATGTTTTAGGTAAGTATATAATATTTTATGTATTTTGTCAAATAAAATATTGAAATGTAATACATCTACTTGAAATAAAGACATTAATACCATTATATTATAATACAGAACTTTACGTGTTTTCGCGTATTATTAACTTCAACAATAAAGCCATACACCTGACTAAGTGATACAAAAATAAGTTTATATATATATATATAAAAATATATATATATATATAATAACCACGACGTTTCGCTGTCGAGAAACGGCCTCCTCAAGTGATATGAACAAATAAAACAAACGAAGGCCAATTTAAACAAAAGATTTTAAATAGTTAAAAGTGATATGCGCATTCGGCCACGTCACAGGAGCGCTGCAGTGAATTTCATTGCTGGATAACGAATGGTGCCGTCCATCAATGGTATCGTCTTACATAAAAATACTAAAAATATAAAAATAAAAACAATAACACAAAGTTTAAAAGTTTACTGCTGATAATTAATTTTAATTGATATATGTTCTATACTGAAATGCTTTAAACTTTGTGTTATTATTTTTATTTTTATTTTTTTATATTTTTATGTAAGACGATAACCCTTGATGGACGGCACCATTCGTTATCCAGCAATGAAATTCACTGCCGCGCTCCTGTGACGTGGCCGTATGCAACGTGGCCGCTTTCAACTATTTAAAAAATTTTTTATAAATTGGCCTTCGTTTTATTTGTTCATATCACTTGAGGAGGCCGTTTCTCGACGGCGAAACGCCGTGGTTTTTGTATTTATTTTTTGTATAAACTAATTTTTGTATCACTTAATCAGGTCTATGGCTTTATTGTTGAAGTTACCATTACTATTAATGAAATTTATTAGGAAAACTTATCTTCAAGACTGAAACATTATCGAAAAACATAAATTTTTTTAGGAAACAAATTTATATATCAAAAATAAATTACATTTGTTTACATTCTAAGGTTGTTTTTTTTGTCGAACTACCTCATAAAACTTTTTGAATTATTAAATAAATCTTGATGAATGAATCTTCGTTTTAGAAACTTCGATTTTTTTTTTCTGTATGGATCTGTATCGACTAATGAATACGTGAAGGTGTTATAAATTCAATAGAAACATTAGAAATGAAAGAATCTGATCTAACAATTTGAGACTAGCAATCCGTTTAGTAATCCTCTTTTTTGGATCCGCGCGCGTTAAGATAGATTTCAGCAAATTTAAGTAATTCAGGTTTATTTATGTTTATTTCCTGAAAATGAAAAATAAGTTAAGAAAACCACCTCCTCACCCGGAAGTGCAACCAACAAAACAAGCAATAAGTTTTCTTAATTTGGTATCTCACACTTGGCCTATCATTATAGGGTAAATCTGGCTGATGAAGCCTGATAAAGCTGAAACAGCTGTATCATATTCCCTGAATACTGGCTCTTTACTTGTTTGATTTCTTGTTTAAACCTCTATATGTTGCTTTTCTTTGTGAAAAAGTACTTGTTTGCATTAGACAGATACTGTAATTTAAAAAGAAGTTCTAGAGGTAACATGAAACATGCTTTCCTTTCCATAGATCATGCTGAAATCTGAAGTTAATATTGTCGTAGTTTTTAAATAAATTTTTCTCGCCGCCAAGAGCGCTGGGGACGATTTACTTCTAATATGTGCCTGAATTTAGAATTTATTTTGCCTAGAGTAAATGGCAGATTTTTCGGTTAAGTGGGAGATTTTTGAGCCACTTGCCGGTTTGAGGCAAGTTTTCAAGAGCATGTAAAGCTATGTTTCAAAAAGAACCATCTAGCCGTTAAAACCCCAAAAGCAGGAAGGAGACTGACTGACATATACACCACATTTTTAATATATCTCAGTTTTCTGCTAAAATAGGCGGTAAATAAAATTGACCTATGCAAAGGAGACCATATGTACAAGAAAAATATTCTTTTGGGTAACCTTCATTATGAAATAATAAAATATTAAAAAATTCAAAATGTATTATTTGGTTTATTTATCAAATTAAATAGCCTCATTTATTTAGCGAATATAACAAAATATGATCTAATAGTGTTAAAAATATTTAGAAGTTTAATTTATGCTAATAAACTTTATATTAATAAATTATAAACATTATATTCTTTAGAAAACCGAAACTGCATGTATAATTTTATCTTGTAATTTAAAGTTTTTATATCTATCAGTGCGTTTGGCCGTCTCATTTCAAAAATCACATTCTTTACTATAACGAATCTTTTAACTGATTTAAACACTAAATTTCTTGTGTATTATTAATAATTGTGGGCCCGGTAGCCGAGTGGGTAAGGGCGCTTGGCTGCGAGTTGGCGGTAGAGGGTTCGATTCCCGGCCTCGGCGGAGGACGGGAATTTTTCCACGCTTCTTTCTCCTCCAAACGGGCCCTAGGGTCTACCCAGCCCTCTATAGAATGGGTACCAGGTTTCTTTCCCGGGAGTTAAAGGCGGGCGAGCGACGGGCCGACCCCCCGTCCTCAACTTTGTCCCGTAGGTTCTGAACACTGGAGCCTACCGTCCAGCTGCATTACGCGGTCCTCTGGGCCTGATCGCAACTTTAACTATTATTAATAATTGAATGTAGTTTATGTAACTTAATATATGTAAATGAATAATTTCATACATATAGTATATAGTTGAACATAGATAGTACTGTACATTGAAATTACCGTATGATCTATTAAGTAACAACATTTGTTTTTAGTTACGCCAGATATATATTTTGAAGATTCAAGTGGAAACAATTCACTTGGGCAAGAGATTGCACTGAGACACGATGCAGAAGACATCATTTTGAAATGTGTTGCTAAAAATGGATTTCCAGAGGCCTTTATACAATGTCAAGACGATGATAAAAACATATCCTCCACTTCAAATGAGAGTACGAATGAAAAGGGACTCCATGATGTTGTCAATTCATTTCAAATCAAATTTGAAAATCCTGATCAATTTGTAAAGAATATCAACTGTAAAATTCAACACAGTTCTTTTCAAATTCCAAAAGAAGTTTCTTTAATGATAAGGAAAGAATGTAAGTATATTTCAATTTTTTAATTAAGTTTAAATTTAACTAGTGTTATTATTATGGCTTTTCAATTTCATAATTAATTAATATTTTAATTGTATTTCACTTGGTATTTAACTCATTAGTTTTACATCATTGATAAATTCAATATGAAATATGAAACAAAAACGCACAAGACAAAGTTCACTGATCTGTTTCTGGACATTATGACGCTGAGAATCCAAGATAGCCTATTTCGGTTTCTTGACCATCATCATTTGGATCCATCCAGTGTCATACATCTCAGTGAACTCAGAAAATATATAAAGTAAATAAAAGTAGACACAAAAACGACCGTTCATATTAAACAAACATCAAAACATAAATATAGAATAAAAAAGAATAATCTCCGCTAGTGATCGCTTAGCTTAATCTGTAAAGGATTAATTGTTAAACAAGAAATATATATACAGTGCAACTTGGATAATTCGAACGTCTTTAATTCGAAATTGTGATAAATTCGAAGATTTCTCTTAGTCCTTTGAATTTCTTATTAAATCAATGTTAAAAAATTGTGGATAATTCGAAGTTCAACTTCCTTAATTCGAAGTTTTTTTTTAAAAAAAATTTCGAACCATAACGACTTTTTGGCGTTTCAATGTTAAGAAATTCGACACGTGACAACTGAAATCCCCTTCCCGCCATCGTTCGACACGTGACGCTTCAGACACCATTCGAGCTTCCAGCTGTCAGTGTCACCATGTCGTTCAGTAAACCACGCTTGTACAAGAATTTAACGTTGCTGAAAAGGTCGCCGTCATTCGCGAGATGGAAAAGGGTGGTGAAGAAGAAATGCCAACGAGTACTGGATAGCGCCGAATTTCGTCGGTACATTGAAGGTCAAACCAACGTAAGTGTAGCTCTTTTCCGTTCACTAAACATGCTTGATGATTTTGCTAACCTTAAGCGACTGAATTCTACAAAACAATCAGACTTTGCACAATTTTTTGAAAAACTATAATTTTCTGTATTGAATGTAATATGTACTGTAGCTTACGTAATATAAATCTTATTTTGTTTACATACATATTGTGTTTAAGTCTTTCATACCAGGATCTTTCTGAAAATAACTATATATTTGTAAATATTTTATATTTACTTATAAATATTTACTTATTGACAGAATAATCTTTTCAAGCATTCAGTGGACCTGAAATTAAAGTTAAAAGATATAACTTGTTTAATTCGAAGTCTTGGATAATTCGAAGTTTTGTAGTGGTTCCTTCAGCTTCGAATTATCCAAGTTGCACTGTACTACAAAATTTTATATTTTTGTTTTTTGTTTTTGCGTTTTTGTCTTATATTTTTATGTAAATTGTTCGCACAGATGTTAAAATTTTGTAGTAGATGATAAATTTAACAGTAATATTTCAATTCTGATTGTGGAGAAAGTACGAGTGCAAGTACTCTTACTTGACTAATCTTAGTTATACAAAGCACTGTTGTTTTTTATGTGAATAGATATTTGTATGAAGAGACAAAAAGAATCACTACATTAGAAAAGAATGGTCCCAACTTGAATTACTCGTTCCTGGACAGAAAAATGTGTTAAGTATCCCATTAGTCAATCCTGAAACACTGCATTTACACTATAAACTAGACCTCATGAAAACTTTTGTTAAAGCAATGGACAAGAAAAAGCCTGGGTACATATTTTTTAAACATAAATTTCCCTAAATTAGTAATGCAAAAGTAAAATAAGGAATATTTGTGAGTCAGTAAATAAGAGCACTAATGCACGATGACAAGTCTGAGAACATTTAAATCAAGTGGTTAAAGCAAGCTGGCAATCATTCAAAAATGCTACTCTGATTTTTTTTCGGAAACTATCGTGATACAGTGAATAATCTTCTGAAATCAAATACAATTATGGGATGCAATATGTCCTTGAAAATACATTTCTTGGACTCACACTTAGACTTCTTCCCAGAAAATTTCGGGGCAGTCAGAAATGAGCACGGAGAACGCTTTCACCTGGAGATTTCTACAATGAAAAAAGAGGTAGCAAGACAAATGGAGTCCCAGTAAGCTAGCTGATGATTGTTGGACCATCAAGAGAGGTCAATGTTAGGCGAAATATTGCAGAAACTCAACATCTTACGCTTTCTAGATAAAGCAGAATGTTTGTGTATTACGTTCTTTACTATTATGAAGTACTAAATAATCACCTGTCTCTTGAAAATCTTGTCTGCTGAAAAAAATCTAAATCAAATTTGAATTGAGGATTAAAAGGACTTTCAGATAAAAAAGGATTAAAAGTACTTGAGGATTAAAAATACTTTAGTTCTTGAGATAAAAAAAAATGTTGTTTTGCTCCCTAGTGTTATTTATCAGAAAGGATTATTTTAATATACTGTATATATGACTTAGCGAATAGCCTACAAATCAGCCAATAAATCAAACACTACAATTATCTTTGCCTACAAGGGCAAAAAAAAGATAAACCTAATATTAAAAGATCACTTAGAGGAACAAAGACTCCTGCAACGTGTAGTCGAACGGGATGAGATTGCAGCCAGTTTTACTTGATGATCCATCCTAAACCCTAAACATACAAGGAAACTTGTTAGATTAGTTTCACTCAGCGAAAAGGAGCATTAACTCTGTTACAGTCACGGAATAATTCATATAATAGGACTTATAAATAAAACGCCAACAAAAACAAAGGATAGTAAACCTTATAGTAATTTTTTCCTTACAATTAAGAGATTCCTTAATTGATAAGTAATCAAAAGTAAAGGGAAAGCAGCTCCAAAAGCTAAAACTGCAAGTGATAGCATATTTAATTGAAAACATTTCCCATTTTTTAATTTTTTTAATTTTATTCATTTATCTACATACAACATTTTAAGAGTAGTGGATAAAGCACTATCCACTTCGATGCATTATAAACCATACAATGATTGAGCTGAGTTTCTCTATAATGCAGGGCTAAATGTTGTGTATAGAGCTTGTTTAGTATTTTCTATTGAAGAAACATCTTTATTTATTTCATTTTATTATTCTTTTCGGTGTGAAATTTAGTATCGGATTGTCAAAAACATTCCATTATTGTTAAGAGTGTTGCCATTTATTTTAGATGCAACAAGGAAGGTTTCATTGAATGTGACTAAGATGGAAGACAAGTACAAGTTCACCTGCTTTGCTGACGGATATCCAATTCCAGATACTATGGTAATAAAGATAGGCAAGCCCAATCACAGTAGAATACCAAATGCAGAGATCTCTCTAGATGAATTTGGAACTTATTATTGTTTAGCAAGAAATAAACTGAACGAACATCAAATCCAGTCAGAAAAAGTTTCAATATCAGCTCAGTTCATTATAACAGGTAAATATTCTTTTTATGCCTCTAAACTTCTCCAATATCTATACGAGGGTTTTTCAAAAAGTAAATTTACAAGGTGAAGCCTGGAACACCCTTTAATTGTTGAAAGATTGAAGGACTCGAAAAGAAATAGACACATTCTTGAATTTATGTGAAGTAAGTTGCTATAAATTGCTGAAGTGAATATGTGCTATAAATCCCTTAAGACTTTCACATGATATTCTCTCACAAAGAAATGGAAGTATGACAAAATCAACTTTATCACTGTTGGCCTATTTCTGAGTGAATTCTATCATCAACTTATATAATTGGCTAAGTTCGTCTGTCTGTCTGTAATTCGATATAATTAAGCTATTAAGATAGAGCCAAGGTTCTCAATTGTACCATTGAATCAAGGGTACTCAAGTTGGATGAAATATTAGTTCATTTTGTCATTCCTTGTTGTTTCCATGAAATTTTATCCTTGGGAACTGACCTAGACAACTGAAATTCTAACAAAACATATGTTCAAAACCAAATATTTTTGTTACCACTGCACCCATTTTAATGAAATTTGGCTTACTTACTCAGTTTTTTACGCTGAGTTTGAAACTCAAAACCATTTTTGCCATAGAAGCTTCGTTTACAAGTTAGCGCAGTATTTAGATTACAAAGGTGAGTTTCAAATGCCTTTTGGCGTTGTGGGTCAAAAATAATAATTATTCCATTCTTACTTTTAGTAAAATTTATTTACAAGGACAAACTTTAGATATGATTGATATTTATTTACCAGAGCCTGTTTATAGTCGTGGACAGTTATATGCGGCTATTTCTCGAGCACGTCGTGCTTGCGACGTCAAAATCAAAATTCTTGACCGAAAAGATCAAGGACATCTGATAGAAGGATCTGATGCTCTTTTTACAAAATATGTAGTTTATAAGGAGATATTTACTTTTTTGTTGATAGTTTATAATAAAATGATTTGTCAGATTTTTTTTATGCTTGTCGTCCGACAGGCTTTGCTGCTAGTATCGATATATCATATGATCGCCTTTTCATTTACAAAACTTCAGCTGAATTCAAGATAGGGCCATGATAATCAGATACCGCTTCCTACCCAATACCACCTGTGCCCAATCGATTTCGAATCCTTCAACCTTTCCAACAATAAAAGGATGTTTCCAAACTTTTGCCTCATCCTATATATATATCAAATACAAAATATTATTAGCATTGCCCGTTTGATTTTTTTTTCTTAATTAGATACGTAACATTGAAAATATATTCAATACGTGAAAATTTATTTTTACCGAATCGATATTCACAAAAATACGAAAAATTTAAAGTTTACAGAAAAGAGTAAATCTGTGATTGTATTAGTATAATTCTGAGAAAGCTGAATAACATTTCAAAGAAATACTCAAACTATTGACTTTTATCATCTATAGTTATCTTCATGTAAGGTTCTTTTTATAAAGAATGTTTATACGTTGTATGGAGTAGTATGACATTCAGGACTTAACTTGCCATTTCTTGCTACGTACTTGACTTATACAGATTATTTCCAACCAGTATAATCTGTTACCCTTTTTAGGACTTTGTTATTGATCAGACTCCTAACTGATGTTCCAAAATGAAGGGGTTTGTATCGTCACTAACTTTATGTTACTATGAGACATTTACCACATTATCTTTTGCTGCAAGATTCAATATATAAGCAGTTTAGATAACAAAGTGTTCTTTTATATTGAACAGTGTAATTGAGAAGAAATATAGATACACTATAAAGATATTGAATAACAGATAACCCATAACGGATTCGGGCTGCCATATAATTCTTTAAAGGAAATTAGGATATTTGAACAGATATGTTAAGACAGAGTTACAATGCATTTAAAACTATTCTAGAAAGCGATTGCTTTGTGTGGGAGAGTTTGACCTCCGAAAATTGAACTTGTGGGCCATTAATATGATTGGTACTCATAAATTTACTCATTTTATCTAATTACATATTTCTATAAAATTTAGAAAAATATGTAGATATCAAAAATGCTAAATATTAATCTTGTATCACTTTGTTATTCATTAATAGCTGTATATAGGTTTTAATACTAATTCTTGAAAAATAACTTGATTTGTTTGGCATTTTCTTTAGTATTACCATTTATTTAGTATTACCATTATCATTCATATATTACCAATAGAGTACCTCATTTATAAACTTTATAAAACTTTATCCATGATAAAGCATTATTTCCTAGAAACAATTTGCTAATGACTCTTTAAAAAATTATAATATATATATTATGACTCTGAATTATCAATTTTATTTTTATGAATTTTGTAAATTCAAGTTTAATGCTAACTAATGATTGAAAATAATGCTTTATTTTCGTTTTGAGGTATATTTAATTATTCAATCTATTTTAGAGGAGGAACTAACGGCCACGGACACCAATGAAGAAAATGTTCAAGCTAAGCTGTCTCCTAACAGTGCACTTTCTCCAATCCAAAGGAATATTTTTGTAATAGTCATAACCAATGCCATTGCGTTTTTTATCATTAAGAACTTATAGCCACAAACCGGAGTACAACAAAACATTATAGCTGATTTTGATATTTATATATGTATTCATATATTAACTGTAATATATCTACTAAAAATCTTATTTGTTAAACTTCTTCCTTTGTAAGAATCATTACCATAAACACTTCATCAACTTGAAACTTAGATTTTAATTAATATAAAACATTATAATTCATTGAATTTTTGATATTAAAGAATAATTTGTTTTTTCTTAATGCTTCACTGTGATTTTTTTTTTAATTCTTTCTTTCAATTTTCATTTCACGATTACTGAAATACTGTTCATCTATAGAGTGGCGCACATAAAACCGGCCCCAATAGGCATTTCTATTTGTATTGAATTATTATTTTGAGGCCGGTTTTACTTGCGCTACCCTTGTTGTTTATACACACTTTCGGAATTAAAATTTAACGTGCATTAAGTTTCATTTTTAAAAAGAAAAGGGAATTTTCCCAACAGGCACAAGGAAATAAAATAAAAACAACAATGTCTATAGCCTTCGAAGTGGGAGTCTGGAACGGCCGTTTCATCGTTCTTATGAATCGTCAGCCATAGATCCATTGACAAGCTCCCGGATGTTAAACCCCCCACAAGAAAACAAACAAGAAAATAAAAATTCCTGTTGCTTGCGAGGATTATGTAATTTGACCCTAACAACATTTTCTTTTCTCTTCGTACAACATGTAAAGACTTAGAACAAGTAAAGGATTAAAATATGAACATAAAACTCCATAATTCCTAAACAGAAGCCAGTATACGGGAAAACTGTGGAAATAGTATTTCCTGTTTACTGTTTATATTTTGTGTTTCTTTAATCTATTTTCCAATTGAGAGACTTCAAATCGCCTCTTGTGTGTATGTCCATCTTTCCCCTAATAATTTTTGAACCGCTTTTTGGATATTGGAGAATATAACGTCAGTATTTTAAATCCTTTCCAAATGGGTTCTTGTCTAAAAATTTGCTGAGAAGGCTACAAAAATTCCATTAGAAAAGCATTGGAATCTAAATAACGTATTTTTTATTCTTTTTATCTGTTAAATTCAGGTCTGCGTATTAAACTATCAATCCTTTCATCTGTATTTGATATGATTACAATTAATCTATTCTTCTTCATTTCTGCATAATAATTAATATAAAATACATTAGACTTCATAAAATACTCCTTCATTTTATTTGGCAATATTTCGCAAAATATAATCATCTTGCTTTCTCAAGCCTTCTTTTTTTGAATTATATCAACAATAAGTCTGTCTACATTTATGACAACAAATAAGCATCAGTAATGATACATTAAGTTCTTTTTTTCATTATTACAGAATAAAGATAAACAATTTGCAAGAAACGTATTCAATTTTGCAAAGATACATTAAGTGTTTTTATACATTAAGTTCTTTTTTCATTATTACAGAATAAAGATAAACAATTTGCAAGAAACCTGTTCAATTTGGCTATTATACATTGAGTGTTTTTTTCATTATTACAGTATAAAAATTTTACGGCCTGTAAAACCTAAAGGTGGCATTTAAAAGGTATCAAAGTTTTTTTTTAAGTCTTCTTCTCTATCATATTTTTAAGGGGAAAAAAACATTAAAGTTGTGTTTTAATCCCTTCTTGGAAAAAAAAATTCCTTAAATCTTCAATTTATTCTAATCGAAAACACATTTTCCTAGTTAAATTTTAGGTTATTTCCTTGCAACTTAACACATTTTTGGTTATAAAATGATTTGTGGATGGTTTCATTTAGAATAAGATGGTTTTTATTTCAAGTTGATATCTTAATAAACAAAAAAGTTATTTAACTTACCGCTATCCTCTGAAAACGCCAAAAACGGCCCACCCTCATAAACAAAATGGCAGCTAAAAGCCAAAGTAATAATAATAAAATTTAAAAATAAAAATCGTTTTATACTCCCAGATGTATATATAAACAGAAAATGTACTATCAAAAATAAAATAAAATATGTAGCCACATCCATTGATTGACTTCATATGGATTGACCCAGTAGTAAGTTAAAATTATCTGTGTAAGCAAGATTGTCCAAATCTAGTCAGAACTATACCTTTATGTATTTAATAAAGAAAAAGTAATATGTAATGTAATTACACTGAATTATTTTCTTGCCATGGTTACTAAATGAGGCAAAGAAAAAGAAGAAAACCGTGGGTTACGCATTACTAATTCCTTGAATGCTCAGCGACCTCTATCGCAAAGCATCGTAACTATTTAAAAATTTTGCAAAGTAAAAAAAAAACAAGTTTTTTCGATTTTTTTTTTAAAAACAAGATTTTTTTTTATTCTTTGCATGTTTAACATACCTACGTACTGTTATTACTATTTTATAAATATAAGTTTTATAAATATAATCCTTACCCAAAAGTGGCTTCGGACAAGGAAAACTAAATGCCAGGGGTAGAAAAATAAACTGCATAGTTTTTCGCTCGTTGACAATTCTCTTCACTATTTGTAGCAACACATTTATAGCAACAGCCGATCTTCCTAGTAATTCAGAAATACACATTCCATCTTAAACTAATTGAAACTTTCCAAATTAAGTTCTAGCTTGGCTGTGAGGCCTTATATTAATCTATTCTTATGAGGCCGCCATATTGCTTTTTTCAGAAATGAGTTCCAAGATCAACTAAGTGATCGGTTTTTTCCAAAATATGGTGATTCTTCTTTCTCTGTCATTATTATAAGAAAGAGAAGGAACATATTATTATCAAACTCCTCCAAAGGAATATTCATAATCAGTTGACAACATTCTGTACTCAAGATGAAGAAAGAAGCGAAGATGATCTCCTATCTTAAATTTTCCCTCGACCACCAAAGCAAATATGAAAATTTTGTAAGATTTGATTTTTTTTTTTTCAGTATTTCCGTATTTTCAATTCCATACTCCATCCTGATACTCAACTTTAACTTTGAATATGTTTGACCACTAAAGATCGTTTAGAATCAAGAAATTTCTCGAGGGGTTAAAAATAGTTTAAAAATAAATGTAGCTGTATATTTTCAATCACCTAAAATAAAATCTTTGAGGAAAAAAAATCGACATTCCAAGAGGGATTTGAATTATCCAATTGAGACAAAATATGATATGTTTAATATAAATGGACAGAAAGCGAATTTATTAGAATTTCATTACAATTCGATGATTTATGGAATATAAACAGCTTCATAAAGTGAGCATGTCAGTATAGCATGGATACAAGCTGTTACTCAAAGTGGCATTGGTTGATACAGTTGGCGGATGGAGTTCTGCGGGATTTCTGGTCATGCGACCTCCAATTGAGAGCTAATTTATCGATATTCTAGGTCCTGATGACCGCTCTTTATGGTTGCTTTATTTATCAAATCCCAAATGTTCTCAATAGGAGAGATCTGGCGATCCGGCTGACCAAGGAACTGCGCTGCATCTACGAAGACAATCAATGGGGATATGTGTGCCTTGTGTGGCCTAACTTTTATCTTGCTGAAAAGTAAGCCCGGGGTAGCACGAAAGGAGTGGCAGTACAACATGTCGTAGAATTTCGTCAACGTACTGCTACGGAGGAGTACCAAGGGGTCTGGCTATCAAATGAAAAAGCACTCCAGACCATAACTCCCTGTCGATCTGTGTGGAGTGCGACAGTAAAAGCGTAATCCTGACGATGTCCGAACCATCTCCAGACAAGGCAGGGTTCAGTCAAAACGGGACTCATCACTGAAGACAATTCGTCCCTGTGGTGTGAAACTGATATCAACATATACATCAAGTTTAGGTAATGGTACTTACCTAATTTCACACAGATATACATTCTACACCGTTAAAAATCAAAATAATAGACCGAAATTTTACAACAAGTGTATGATGATCGGCGTTCAACGAACCGAGTGCCATCTATGTTGTGTTGGCATACTATTGTTAACAAAAGCCTATGATTTGTTTTGTTACTAGGAGGGTGCTGTTGCCATGGATTCAGGGAGTTTGTTCGTGAGTTGTGCTAGTGAAAAGAAGAGCTTTCTCAGGATGGAAGTTTCTTTATGTGTGCGTTATTTCACTAGTGCATGCATAGAATCCAGATGCTTAACCAGTGTTTTTAGTGATGTGTGTTTACATTAATGTTCCTGTTAAGTGAACAACTTTAGTGCTGCAAATTTGTGAAAAAGGCTCTTCACAAATACTGATAACGTATGTTTCCAAGACGACGGAAACATGGTTAGTGCTATTGCAACAACATGGAATGAAGGTCGCCATGTTCACTATTGTTTGGATTTGATGTTAGTTATTCGAAAATCAAGTTTACCGATTCTACCTCTAGTGATTCAGTACATCGATAAGTTCCATGATTCCAAGAAACAAGAATTCGTGAGTATGAACTTTCGTTGTTTTTATTTGGATGAACGCCGTGCGAGAGCATTCCAGCCCTAAGACTAAGGGACAGTTTGAATTCCAACAGTAGATTCATTTAAGATTTATGTACTTGTAGCAGGTTAATTGTATCGAGCGGAATCCTGTTATACATAAATTTAATTTGAAAAGACTATAAGTTATTTGGAACTTAAAAGGAACTGGAACTTTGTTTTAGAGGACATATGTTTGTCTGATTTGATACTAAAGTCAAAGGTATGACTACATTAGTATCGTACTCCCATTATTAATGAGTTTATTTGATGAATGTAAAGAAAGAGATTCATACCCTGGAATTAAATCTTTCTTAATGTTGATTTACTGAATTTGTGTGATTACTGTTCGCTAAACTAATTTCTTAATAATCTTACGTTAATTAGATTAACTTGAGACTATTCAGGAATTGTAATTATACGTTTTTACATTTCCACTCTGATAACCTCATTTGCGAAAGCGTTGCAAGTTTTTAAAACCACAGTCCCAACAAGTACAAGTTCACTTTAATCGGTGCGATACCACTACAATCGTTATGGATAGTGCATACTCGTAGGCGACGAAATGGGCGCCGCGAGCGTACTCGTGGTCTTCATCTAATCGTCCGGGTGGTCAATTCAGTATTGGACACACGGGGTAAGGTTGATAGCGACGAATCTGGCGCTATAACAGTTGCTCTATTTTCCCGTTCTGTCGTCGCCCTACGCCGGCCGCTGCCCTTTTGTCGCTGAAATCTGAAATCAGGACCCTTTCTTTCCGAGCAATTCTTCGGTTTGCCCATCCAGCTTCATGTAGTACGATGATACGTACTCTTTCAAACTCCGTCAAATGATCGCAGTGGCCTCGAATTCGCCGGCGGGTGTATTGTTACGGTCAAAGTGAGAAAACACATTAAAAATCCAACTGCATGTTTTTGTTCGTCAAAGCGATATTCGCTCTTTATATATATATATATAAAGAGCGTTGATATATATATATATATATATATATATATATATAAAGAGCGAATATCGCTTTCACTAACAAACACATGCAATTAGATTTTTAATGTGTTTTCTCATTTTGACTGTAGCAATACACCCGACGGCGAATTCGAGGCCACTACGATCATTTGACGGAGTTTGAAAGAGGATATATATATACCATCATGATGTTCAGTTCCAATAAGTTTTAGCTCCGACTATTCATTCACTGGGTGCGAATATTTAATCATTTGCATATTCGGTGGAAAGTTTTTGCATGGGATATTTCATTACTATCGGAATTATTTTTATTATTATTTATTTCATTTATTTACATTTATTTTCACATTATTATTTTTTCATGGTGCGTCATTTTTTTTGTCAAACAGTGTACGTTCTAAAAACTAGATGGAAAAAAAATGTGATTATTAGACTATACTGAATGTAAATTTTGTTTTTCAATATAACAGAATTCTTGCTGTTATAATCCTGATGGATACCAAATAAGAATAAAAGATACTATTTGCTCTTCTTTTATTTTTGAATGTTTTTATTTTATTGTATTTTATTTCATTCATTTATTTTTTAGTTTCATTTTTGAAATACCAGCAGAAAAATCTCGCCTTTGTAATTTCTTCATTTTTTTTTTAAATATCTTATCTAGTTAGATTACAAGTCTCGATAAAATTTTAGTTGATGAATATTAATCATACTGAATTTCTTCCTCTTCTTCTGATGCATTTGTCATTATTTATCGCATCTAATTTTTTTATTATACCCTGAATAATTAATTAATGCTGGATCTAGATAAAATTGTCGTCGAATTGACAGTCATAGTCAGCTTATCACAATATCCATATCTAATGAATATTATGCAATGCAGAACTTCATTGTCTGTCTAAAAACTATAGCTTTTTTAATATGATTTATTTTTATAATAATAATAATAAGATGATTTATGTTTTTTTCTGTGAAGGAACTTCCTAGCCAAATTGTTGTCGAATTTTAAAAACAAAAATCATAACACATTTAAGACGAAAATTAAATTTTTCAAACTTTTCCATACTTCAATGCTTATTTTGTTTAGGGAGATTTGATAATAATCTTCTGTTTCAACTTACACCTTTTTCTTCTTCATTTGTTTTTTTGTAGAAATGATTCACTCGCGTTTATATTGGGGGGGGGGGGCGCTATTCCTTTCTCGAAATCTCAAAATATATATATTAGCCGTATTTTCTTTCTTTTGTTTTTTGGTTCGATAACAAGTTGATGGATCTTGTCTCACCACACACACACACACACACACACCGGAAATTTGAAAACGATATTTTGCTTTGGTCGTTGTTAGCCAAACTGACACCTCCCTCCCCCCGACCCAAAAACTATATTTGCCGTTGATATGTCTATTGAATGTCTATTTGAAACGTATGGAAGGGTTAAAATCTCATACGTTGCGCATTTCTGGTCGACATACACACTTATTTTGACCTTCCATTTCTCAAAATGATCCCTCACCAAGGCTGAAATTTACCATTTGGTAATTGAACTTTATAGGGGTCCAATTTAAAATTCGAGCACATTATTGTTGTTCACCCACTCCACCTTCCATACCTCAAAATTGACCTCTAGTTGCATGAATAGTTCCAACTAAGAAATAGCTCAGTAGTTATAAGATGGCACTTTATGAATTGCCGAGCAGTAGATCCAGATTCTACATATATTTTTCAAAGGTAAGTGCTTCTTGAAAATTTTTCTTATTCTAATTTATCACTATACCTATGAATCATCTTAATTCTTAAGATTGAATTGACCACTTAAAACTGGTTATGTTACGTTATATAGTGATTATGGGTGGCAGATAAGCCAAGCACTGCGACCGGAGGTCTATTGTACTATCCCACGGAAATAATAACAGATGGAGAGAAAGACTGAGAAAGTATGGTGGGAGAAGTGCAGGGGAAATGGGAGAACCCTGAGAAAACCTGCCCAGCGCGGATCGTCCACCATCACAAAACCCACATGAGAATCTAACCCTGATACTCAGAGGTGAGAAGCCGATGTCATAGCGACAACGCCAATCGCGCTGCCAAAACAGGTTTCTCTTTGCTACAACCAAATTTGTAGAATTCCAAAAATATAAATATTAATTTATATATATTTATAAATTTGTATGAAATACAGTACGGCCCAAAACAAACGACACTGAGCCGTTTTGAACAAAAAACGTTGCAACCGCAAAAATAATCAACTGTGGTTGTTGACAAATACATGTTCAATGTGATCTCCTTGGCGCTCTAAGCAGTATTCGTAGCGGTTGCTTAGATTGTCCATCATGTCCCGGAAGAGAGGTTGTTCCATTCCCCTAAGAGTGAGTTTCATTCGTTGTTACTATTACGGGACGGCCGGTTTAACCTTTCTGCTCTGTGAGTATATTTCCGGTTCGACGGAATTTCTCGACGATGGATTGCATAACCTTGTTCGTGGGTAATGAACGGTTAAAACGCTCCCGAAAGTCCATAGCAACGTGTAGTAGGCTATGTTCGTTGCCGCGGCCTGTTCCGTATGATCGAAATAGTGCTCACAATAAACACTTTCTCTTCGGTAGTTAATACCATTTTTACAGCAACACTGATTAATCTAACATCAACAATCATACCTATTCCCAATACAACATTCGCCTACGTCTTCATCTCGCAGTGCCACCATTAATGTGGTCAAATTGTTCAGTATCGTTTATTTTGGGCCATACTATATATGTGCTAAGATATTTGAATATATGTTTAAATACATGTTTCCTGTAACATTTTGTTACCAATTGATTTCTTTTTTAATTTTTTTATTTAAATAAACTTTTATATACACATTTAAAATTTAAAAATATTTGTAAATTAGCCAAAGACCCGTTCTTCGCTCGGGTTACAAAAAACAAATGTTCTAATACGGATGATAAAGAAATTCCAATTGCGAGATCACTTGGAACTTTCCCGGTTGGTACAAAAAAAAAACAACAACAACAACTCAAAAGGTCTGATCTCATTACAAATCTATATCTATCCCGAAAACCTCGTAGAAGTATCTTTGAACCCTGTTTACCCATCCACTCAGCGTCCTCTCAGTGTATTGGAATTTTGTGACGTCATAACCCTATCACTTCAAACATTTCCTAATTATAAAAAAAAAATTATCTGATCATTGCAAATCTATATCTAATCCGAAAACCCCGTCGCTAATATGCACAACACTATTTTAGTTCCAATTGTTGCACAACACTATCTGTATAGTTCCCATTGTCACCACCGGGCGCATATGTATCGCTGTTGTGCAGAACAATATTTTAGCTCTAATTGGTGCGTAACAATATTTGTATAGTTCTCATTGTCACGATAACAAATCCTAAAACCTAACAATAGTAACAGAAGCAAACTTTTAGCTTTATACTTAAAGCAAGAGTTTTTATCCTATCTCGTGGGAATTTCGAACAATCCTGAAAACGGGTTTTAGTGATTATAATTACCTACTTACCAAATTTGAAGTCTCTACTAACTACAGTTACGGAAATAAGAAAACTTTCAAGCGAAAATAAACCCTCGTTATTCCCTAATCCTTGGGAATTTCGAAAAATCCTGAAAAAGGCTTTTAGTGATTATCATTACCTACTTACATGCCAAATTTGAAGTCTCTATTAATCATAGTTATGGAACTAATTACGGAAATAAGAAAACTGTCAAGCGGCAATAAACCCTCATCATGCCCGAACCCGTGGGAATTTCGAAAAATCCTGAAAAAGGGTTTTAGGGTTCTAATTACCTACTTACATGCCAAATTTGAAGACTCTACTTATTATAGTTAAGGAAATAATTACGGAAATAAGAAACCTTCAAATCGACAATAAACACTCGTTATTCCCGAACCCATGGGAATTTCGCAAAATCCGGCCTTACTCCTTCTCTACAACAAAAAGGGAACCTCTGTGCAAACTTTCAGCTTTTTAGGTCCAACAGTTTGGGCTGGGCGTTGATCTGTCAGTGAATGAATGAGTCAACGAGTCAGGTCTTGTCTTTTTATCAGTCAGGGAACAGGTTTTAAACCATTTTACATGGTCTTTCTTCAGTCTGAACAGTACTTTTAAATTTTAAATTAAAGAAATTACTAATTTATTTATTATCAAATCTAACATACAAACGATTAGTTAATCATCGCTTAGAGGATACTGAGCATACAGGATAGGATAAGATACAGAGCATACAGGAT
>JAFIDM010031844.1:1952-28821 GCA_023159025.1 Thereuonema tuberculata | reverse complement strand
CAGCTGTTCCCAACTCCTTCCCTATAATCGAACAAGAGAGGCAATTTCAATTTATTCATGTGCTGCCTTTGATTTCTCGATTTTAAGCAATTTCACAGCAAGTTAAATGATTTGATTATTCAATTGAATAGTAAGTGAATTTCATGCAATTAGTGATTATTTTTTTATTTATTTTTAGTTTGTTACTTATTTTGTGATTGAGATTTTGTATCTAATGAATGGGACTTTTCTTTTGTCTGCAATGCTTTCTTCTTAAGTAAATATAGTACCGCCCTGATTATCCGTTGGTTTGGGTGGCAAGGGCTTCGCGGATAACGAAAATCGCGGATAACACGAAAAAAGACTAAAAATCAGGTGTAAACACGAAAAAAAAATATTTCACCATTAAAAACTACGTTTTATTGTACAAAAAACATAATATGTAAAACTTTTAAATATGTACAGTAAAGCAGAAACCTTTGCTCTACGTTTGCATCCACAAATTCCGAGAAGGCGTATTTGATTACGATGCACAATAAACCTGTCAGTAATTTTCGACCTTCGCACCGTAGGGCCTATTGTATTTTCCCTGATGCTGGTTTTTTTTGAGGTTCGTAATTAAAAAAAATTTTCGTGGCACTCGCGGATAATCGGGGCTCAACTATATATAAATAATAAAATTGTTTGTTTTTCCCAATAATTTTAAGTATGATATTTTGTATCACTAGAAAGATATTAAAACTTATTAAAGAAATATACTCATAAAACAGTATTACAACCGGTGAATTCGATCACCTGAAGAATGTAGGTATCTTACAGGTGGAAATATTTTGGAGAGAAAATTGTAAAGTTTTACAAACGAAAAAGATGTTTACCTCGACTGGATTAAATTATATAATGTTACGGATTTATAGTAACTTCTTCCCGGCGGTGGTCGGGGATTTTCCCTGTTTATTTCTCCTCCAGACGGTTCCTAGGGTTTACCAAGCCCTCTGCCAAAGGGTACTGGGTTTCTCACTGGGGAGGGGGTTAAAGGTGAGGGGGAGTCGAGCAGACCATACGATCTCAACTAGTCCCATTGGTTGAGAATCGCTGGAGCCTAGACCTCTCGCTCATCTCATGGCCTGTATTGTTTCTTGTGTTTAACAGTTATCTCTTACGTAATAATCTCAGAGTTATAATACAGAATTTAATATCTTTATCTATTTCAATATTTGCTTGATTTCTGTGATAAGAACTTCTGGGAAGTTTCTGTAATTTCTGTGTGTTTCTAGGAAATAAAACTCTAAATTCACTTTTCAATATATCTAGAAAACAGAAGAAACAATTGCTATATTCCGAAAGCTTCTTCAAATATAAATGAAGGAAAAAAATAAGGAAATGCCTGAAATACCTACAAAACTTAAGTTTTAAATTGTTAAAGCAGAAAAAGATACTGAAAAGTGAATTACTAAGCAATTTCCTCTGAAAGAATGATTTCACACAAATCTTTTTAGAGATACAATAAAAAACAAACAATATAAAGCAAATTTTATCAAATTTGAATTTGAAATCTGTTAAAAAGTATAAAATAATAATGCACATAATAAAATAAGATGAACACTATAAACTTCACGGACAACTAATAAAGATAGAACATTCCTGACTGAGTGCTTATCTTGGAAGAAGAAAGGAGATGAACACTATAAAAATCTAACTATTTCGCTGCAGATGCCAGCGATATCAATAGATTTTTATAGTGTTAATGTTCTCTTAGTATAATTTTTATATTTACTCTGTATTTAAAGAGTTTGATTAAATTTCCAGTTTGGTCAAAAGAAAAAGATGTTTGCAAGAAAAGCTCATAGTCACGGAAGAGGAATTATTTAAAGAACCACTGATGTCTCGAGGTCCTGACTCGAGCAAACCTTTTATTTCGTTTATATATTTCTTTTTTCAGTGCACCTAAAATTCTGAAAATTTAAATAGAAACTTATGAAGCATGTGGGATTCATATTTTCATGTTTTCAATTTTCAAAATATTCTATAGGTAATTAAATTAAAATTCAATATTAGACAATTTTTTGGGGTGTTTTCGAGGTATTTGGGGTGTTTACTCGGTATTTTCAACTCAAAAACACTTGACAGAAACCTGAAATGATAAAAATTTGCAAAATGATGTTTCGTTTTTAAAATATTTATTATTAGTGTAACCGTTAATTTTTTAAAAAATTTTTAATCTCTCAAAATTTGAAAAAAATTTTTTTTTGATCTAGTGAAAAAATATTTTAGATACGAATCATTATTTTATAATTTTTTTGGCTTTTCAGTCTTTTGTCATGTTTTGTTCAGTTGAAAATACCGAGTAATTCGAGGTGAATTCAAGTTATAACACGAATTTTTTTTCTCAGCACTGGAAACAGATAGAAACATGCGGTTTGTTTAAAATATGCGTGCGCTTTTTGTCATTGCGAGACAGAGATGGCAGCGCCGAACAGCACACAGAACCCTAGCGGCAGCGGCGAGAGTGAGAGACTGTTTGTGATACTTAAAATGGCGACGTTTAAATTACAAGATCAGCGTGTTATCATTCGTTTCCTCCATTTGCGGAGTGTGACACCGATTGAAATTTATCGCCAGATGAGTGACAGATATGGTGAAGGTGTAATGGATGTGTCTAATGTGCGTGCGTGGATGCGACAGTTCAAAGAAGGCAGAACGTTCTTTGAAACCACGACATCCGCGGCCTCGCACAAGGCGGTCTGGCGACATATCGAGCGAGTGGAGAAAGTTGTTCTGGAGGATCGTCGAATGAGTGTGGAACAGATCGCAGTTGACTTTTCCGTGGGATCTGCGTGCACAATCCTGCATGACGACCTGAAAATGAGGAAAGTGTCCTCCAGGTGGGTGCCTCGAATGCTGACGGACGACCACAAGGATCAGCAGCTGAACAGTTTACCGTTTTTGTTACTATTTAATCTTACGACAACTTCTCTAGTTTTATATTCAGTATTATACGATTATTTTATGTATTTCTTCTTTTCTGTGCAAAAATATTTAGATTCTTTGTTAGTGGACTGCAGATCCCAAGATCAATTTCGGCAAAGGACGTGAATTTTTGCAGCATTTGTTTCCTATACAGACAGAGCAAAAGCAGATTACCTTAATCCTTTGTCAAATGGATAGCAGCTTTCATTTCTTGCGATATTTTCCTTTGAGAAATGCAAATATATTAGTAAAAATGTTCTCTTGATATGTGTTCTTAGCAAGTTGTAAGCACTTAAAAAGAAAAAAGAAACTTTCATAGTTGTTTCATATAAAATGACACCTTATCGTTTTGTCTTCTATTCTTTTGGCTGATAATCTTGGGATCATCTATCTCCTTTGTCTATCCATCCCTGTGAATTACCCAAACCGAAATAAATTTTTCTTATTAATTTTAAGGAAGATTTCTTAAGTTGATCATTAAATTCTGCTTTAAAAGAAAAAGTTCTACCATTTAATTATTACTAATGATTTTAGTAATTATATATGCTTCAAACATGAAGGTTTATTTCATGGATATATTTTTAAGGAATTGACTTTTTCACATTTATAGTTCCAGATAAAGTTGACTAAAAAATTCTCCAAATATTTAAATACTACGAATGAATATTTCCAGGTACAATATGTGGCGTAGTTATTTTAAATGAATTCAATTTGAATTAAAATAGATTGAATAAATAATATCTGCGCTCCAACCAACACTAGTGTCCCTGTTAATAAAGTAAGCGTATGAGTAGCAAATTGTATGGAGTCGTGTTTTCTTGTGTTTATGGGAAAGTTGTAAATTGATTTATTCATAAATACTCAGTCTCTCAACTTGACTAATTTCCTGTTCTCCGCTACTTTCAAATCCTTTTGTTTCCGGTGATAAAACAGACAGAATAGAAGCTATTTTGTCGTAATCGCAAAACAACAACAGGTCAATACAGTGATCTCTGGATCCTTAATTACTTTCTGCTAGTTTTGTGTTTTTCTTTTCATATTTTAAGAAAGAATTAAAAAATTTATTTAATCAGGGTGAAATGAAGTGGCTACCGTTACGTTAACATTGCAATAAACAGATGATGACATTTCAGAAATACAGTGACCTTCAAATTATATTTTTTCTTATATTAAATTTAAATAAACAATTTTCATCAGAAATTTTTGAAAAAAGTGTAAATTAACAAAAAGTATTTGTTTGTTTTGAAGCTACATTAACAATTCAAATTTTAACTCCTTAAATTAAGCAAAAGCGAGATACAAAATATGAAAATTAAAAATTTATGTAAAATAAGATTTAAGAAATGAGGAAGAAAATACAAAGAAAGCTTTCTCTGCTCTTTCAGAGAACGATTAACAAACTTCATTTTACGCTAAAAGAAATAACCAGAAGGTTTTTCAGGTTCAGGCTACTTCCGGTTTAGTAGGGTGAGGAAAATGATGACAATTAGACAAAATGTCGTGTATAATTACTGAATCGATTATTTTAAGAACGAATAGGATATCCATTGTGGCCACTTATTGGAGTTGTTCAAACAGTGTAAATTGGGGTTTAGATTTACTAAATGAACTTAATGTAGACCTCATTTGAAATTATTCTTGACCTTTAAATTACAATTGCTTTGAATAAACTTTGAATGGAATGTTCCGCTACGACAGGTGTCCACTTTCAATTGAGCAGTCAGTGTATGTTCATCATCATCATCATTACTATTCTGCTTCTGCGAATTGTTCAGAAAATAATGATTTTTATTTTTTATTTAGAGAAAGAAGCTACTCAAAATACCTTCAGACTTTTCTTTATGTAGGAGTTGTGTGTCTTATTTGATTAATATTTTAACTTATTTTATCTTTGGATATTTATCTCAAATGAAATAGTTCTGCTAAGTTCATTGCAAGTAGATGAACGTATTGAAGCTAAGCGTTTGAAATCTGTCAGTCTGAATGAGTCCGCCTAAAAAAATAGTTCCATTTCAAAGCTTTTATTACAGTTGTTACCCATAGATTCATTTGCATCGTATTTTGTTCGAATTTTTATCAATCAATGCTCAATCAATTTGTCTATTGTGATTAATTATGCAATTAAATATTAATTGTTTAACCATCTACTTCATTATATTCAAATAAACAAATACTATTAAAATTTCAAAATAACGTCTACTGTAATTCCACTCTTAGCGAAAGAGTTCTTCATGGGATTTCAGAAACACAATTACCTTCAAATTTCATTTTTACTTTAGATTAATTTAAATAAACACAATTTTCCCTCAGAAATTTCTGAAAAACTTTCAACGATCGAAAAATATTTGTTCATTTTCTAATTCGATTTATTCATATTTTAACTTCGGAAGATAAAAATAATTATTTTTTTATACAGAAGTAATTTTAACTCCTTAAATTAAACTATCAATCTAGTTTCAATTTCCTAATTTTCGAGCACAGACATACGAACTGATAGATGACATAGATGGTTTAAAATAATATTATTTTTTTCAATCTGAAGATATTAGCAAATTATTAATCTAAATCAACAAGAATGCTATTTTTCTAATACGTTAAGCCTATTCAAACGTTTCCCGATGTCTTTAATGACAATTATTTTTTGGAACCTATCTTCCAAAAGATGGAAAACGAATGATCACATTTATTCCTCTAAAAATAATTTCCAAGCTTAGATTCGTTCTAATAGTTTACTCTCAGCGATTAATAAAATAAGATTTATCATTTCTAGAATAACTTAGACGAGTCCTTTGTAAGCAATCTGTTATTTATTCAAGCATGAAAAATATATTTCTGATAATTTTAAGTTGTCTCCTCAAATATATCTCAGTGTTAATTCTGTTATTGTTATTATCTCTTTAAGAAGTTTTAATTTCAAATATAAATTAAATTTGTCTTTCCGATAAATTTACTCGCGCGACCTTGAATTCATAACATTTTAATTACTATTTATAATCTTTGTACTAATGGACCACTTAAGGTTTACGCCTCTATCGACATCACGTATGACGTGTAAGACATGCGGCGAGAGCTTGTGGGATAAAGAAACATATAACTTTATGTGAATTATTTAAAAAATCGTCGATTTTTGATATTTCAAGACGGATGGTTCAGTAATGTGCAGATCCTTATAATGTATAATTCTGTAAAAACGCTTGGAATATCCTTCTTTAATATAATATTTTCTCTATATCTACACCGGTTAAAACAAATTACATGGCTTTGTTTATCTCATATGCGAAGTAGTAGCCTTGTGGGATAAGTTGTAACTACGAAGCCCCACCTATCCTCAAGTGGTCCATTAAATTATATCCTTCTTTCAAAATATATTGCTGTCGTCTTCTTCAATAGACGCTAATCAACTCTACATCCAATCTGAGGAAATTGCTGGAAATTGTGAAAAATCATTGACAGCCAAATTGCCGTCATTGCGAGCGGAAGTGTAACACTAGAGGGCGCGAGAGGAAGAAAGAAAGATGTTGAAAGAAAGGTTAAAAAACGGTTAAGAAATAAGAAGAGATAAACATAACACAATCTAAAGTATTATAAAGTAAATAAAAAGCGAAATTATAGTGAAAAATAACGGAACTTTTAATTGCATTTTAAGTTTTGTGGCGTTGGAAAAATTCGCGTTTCCGCTCGCACTGACGGCAGATTGGCCGTCAACTCACTTCCTGGACTTTGGATAAGTACTGAGTCCCCGAAAACGACTAACTTCCTTGTTTTACATTGGCAGCTAGCAGAGGAAGGCTGAACTTAGGAATATACGTGCCTCTCACCCGGCTTTTGTCGTTCGGGGAAAAAAGGAGCGCAAAATTACAAAATGACGGCCAATTTGCCGTCTGCGCGAGCGCATGAAGGTTAATACTTCTGAATCAATGGATGGATCTTCTTACAACATGGTATGCAAAATTCTGGACCAGAGATGATCAATGTTTTACATTTTTAATCTTTTCAAAGTGAGTTGAAATCGATAAATCACAGGAAGAAAGTAAAGAAAAACTCACATATCCAAGCATTGTAAAATAAGAGTGGATTTATGTTGATGTCTTAAGAAACGCATTCTAATTATTTAAACTTATACATCTGTAGAAATTTATCACGTAATGAGATTTTGGAGAAGTTTAAACAAAAATTCGTCCGCTCTCTTGAAGACGGATATATTTTTTCTTTTGGAAAATTTATGACTTTACTTTAGCCGAGGTCTACATTTCAAGAAGATAGATTTATTATTAGCAGGATTTTTTTTGTTAAATCAATTTTTTTTCAAAGAAATTAACAAAGAAAAAATATATTCGTTTTTACATAATAAAGTTTATTTACAGTTCAGTTGTACCCTTAAATTTTCTTGAAATATTTGTTAACTCATAATGTTTACCGTCGTGACTGAAGCAAATGCTGGCAACTGGAAACTTTTTTTTTCTTTCATATATTTCTTTGTTACAATGCATCTAAAATCCTGAAAATTTAAATATCTGGTATTTCAGTTTTCTTGTTTTTAATTTTCAAAATATTCATCAATTAATTTATATTAATATTCAAAATCAGTCACTTTTATTGGGTGTTTAGAAGTATTACTCGATATTTTCAACTCAAAAAATTTTGACAAAAACCTGAAATGATAAAAAGATAATTTTATATATTTAAAATATTTATTACTAGCTGAACCCGGCATGCGTTACAATGCCACTCCAAGAAAAAAAGGGCCTAGTGTAGGTCTGGATAGGATACTTCAATCCTTGTGTCGCCTTCAACCCATCCAAGTGTGGTACCCTGCCCCCAAAGGAGACGAATTTTTAACTTATTGCATTAGACTTGGGGGGCCCGAGAAGGGCCCCCAAAATAAGGTCTCGGTGTCGATCGGGCATGGGACACTTATACCCTTTTGTCTCTCCCCCCCCCCCAAGTATGGTGTCCCTGCACCCCTTAGGGGATCGATTTCTCATTTTTTGCAGTAGACTTGTGGGCCCGAGAAGGGGCCCTACGCATAAGGACCCGGTGTCGGTCAGGGATGAGACACTTATGTAGACGTATCGCCTTCCCCCCATGGAAAGGTGGTGTCCCTGCCCCCACCCCCATAGGAGAGCGAATTTTTTACTTTTTGCAGTAGACTTGGGGTGCCCGAGAAGGGACCCTAAACATAATGGTGATCTGCTATTTCAGAAAGCTTCGCGGGCGTTACCACAAGAACTCCCCTAAGTTTCATCGCAATCTGATGAATGGTATAGGAACGCATATGGCATATATGAATGGTTTTAGTTCTCGTTGTCACCACCAGGTGCACATTTGGGTTTTTGCTGTGATTAAATTATTAAAGTTGAATAATTTAATGACTTTGAGTTGTAGTGGCTTATAAAGAAAATTGCTTGAAACAATTTTTTTATTTTTATTTATTTTGTAATGAGAGTGATCTGGAAAAATTTAAATATTGAAATTGAATGACGTAAGAGGAAATGGATCAGTGACGTCAAAAAGTGTGAGACGTTGGTTAGAGTTGGTAGCAGTTGGCTACAGGTAGCAGATGTGAGTAATTACTGTGCCGGTTCGAAAGACAATGCTGTGCCTAAAGCATATTAATTTGGAAGATATGGATTTCCAAGGAAGTAAAAGTTTAATGCAAATTAGATTAAACTATTGTGAAAAGAATAGCAGCGAGAAGTAATGCTGAAGTCAAATGAACTAGTCCGTTCTAAGGGAAAGCTGGCAGGATGAAAGTCTTAGAGTGAATAAGACGAAGGTAATTTATGAAAGGCGAAAATTACGTAGCAGCGTTAATCAAACGGAGAGATTCATATAGAAGAAAAGATTCTATCGAAGGTAACCGGACAATGTGGAGCGTATAAGACGCAAATTCAAATAAGTTGAAGAATTATGAAAACGGTTCCGTGAAATAGAAAATTCCGAAGATTAGGAAGCTGATATTTATTGGAAGATATAGTGAAACTATTTGGCCTTACATTATAAGTAATCGAGTGAATTGAAAGTATTCTATCTGCAGCATTATTGCCAGAACTATGAATTTAAGAGAGAAGCTAACCTGAACCCTCGAGAAGGAGTGGAATGCTCCAAGCTGAGAACTGCAAAACCAGATTAATCATTCTCGAAGTAAGAGAATTTATGAACTGTATTTTTTATTATGCAAAGGTAATAAATACCATTAGATATTCAAGTGGAATACTGGATAAACTATAAATTAATTTTCCGTGGAAGTATAAACCGGAAAATTGGGAATAAGTTAATTACGAGTTGTGTTCCGAATAATAGGACGACAACATGATTGGAAGTTGAGTAAGAAGCCATCACATGACGAGAAAGGATCCCGCCATGTTCGAATAGTGAAAAATGGATACAAGTGTGCTTCAATATTGTGTTGGTGAATTCAACAGAGTAAAGTGAATTTAATTGTGTTACAGTGCAACATAAAGAAGTCGTCTAGCGTCTTCAAACCTGTAAGTAGTGAACTGTTATTTACTAGGATTTTGGATGGGCCATAGAGATAATTAATGAAGATAGAAGCAAAGCGTGATTCGTGCAATGAAGTCATTAATCAATGTGAGAGCTAACTATTAATTCACATAAAGTGATATAAAAGGTATTAGACGTGAAATAAGTATTAGTAATTCACATAGTGATAAAGTACATAAGTTATATCGTAGTAACTATTATTAAAGGCAGTGTAACTGTGATTTATATTTCATGCAAGTGCTTAGGATAGATTATTAATTATGAAGTAATTAAGTGTGAAAGAATTGTTAGAGAAATATTTAATAGCATTATTTAAATATTGTGTGCTACTATGAAACTGTTATATTGAGTGAATAATTAATTGACTGAAAGCAGAATTGAAGTAAACCAATGTGTGGTATATTTAATAGTGCAAAAGTGTGGCAGATCTATACGTGTGTGAATCTGACTAATGTAAGATAACTGTGATATTGAAGTGATTGACTTTTGAGATATTAAGGAGTTACTAATTATCTCCAATGTATATATTGATTCAGAAATTTTTAAAAGATACCAAATTAAAATACAAGTATTTTAATCGCCTATCTCGTTTGTGTTCATTGCTCATTCACTCTGTTATTCAGTAGGGTTTCTGCTAAAATCTTATTATATTCAAAATATTATCATTATTAATCACCCATCTGCAGTTTTTCACCCCTATTCAACCCCAGAGTGTGTGTGTGTGGGGGGGGGGTCCCGGTTCTAAGGTAGCCTATCTTTTGTGCAGGATCCTAAAGAGCAATTCTGCAAAGTTTGGTCCAAATAGGTCAAAAGGCCTAGGAGTGAATAAAGAACAAAGAAAAAAAGAAACATTCATCTTTATATATATAATTTGTGCAACAGTTTTATTTAAAGAATTAAAAATTGTATTGATTTAAAATTGTGTAAGATTAAATTACTTTTCTAAAATTAACTTCGCATTATTCGCATTTTTAAAACAAAATATAATAAAAGAATATATTTCTTAATAACAGCTATGTTTTTTTTATTATTATTTTCTATCAAAAATGAAATATACTTTTAACATAAAAAACAAAAGGGACCATATTTTTGTGATTGTACTTTATACCAGGGCTTTGGAGCAGACAAAATTTGCAATTGCTCCGCTCCAGCTCCGCTCCGACATGAAAATACTTGCTCCATGCTCCGCTCCGTGCTCCGCTCCATGCTCCAAATACATTTTTTAAGTCGTATTACCAAAGATCAAATATTAAAAACAAGAGTTTTTTTTAACTAAATTTTATTAATCATCATAATTAATTCTATAAAACAGAACAGCTGACAGTAAGTCATCTTTCATTGCCTATCTTGTATCATTGACATCAATTTTAAGGCAGAAAATAATCGCTCGACACTGGCTTGTGTAGTGGGCATACTCGATGCAACTCGACAGGCAGCTTGAATTTGGTGTGGGTAACCGTCCATAGCTTCAAATGCTGATTTTACTTTGAGCCTACCCATAATCTCAAGTACATGACAATCTTGGTGAAAATTCCTCTCCAAGTCTTCTTCATTCGAATGTTGCATTTCTGAAATCTCAGACGTTTTTCCAGCTTGTCCAGCTCTTTTTCAAAATCATCATCTTCTGAAGAATTGTCTTCTGAAATCGAAGTATTTGTTATTCCTTTCTGTGATTGTTGAAAACTTGCTATTCGATGTGGCTGCTCGAATTCAATTATTGAGGATTCCAGCCTTTCACTCTCTTGCCTCATATCAAAACGCTTAAAAATCTTTAGTTTTTCGAGTCGTCGGGCGATATTTAAAGTCCTTCTTTTGCTTTTGTCGTTTGCGACGAACTCAGTAAAATTCTATACCGAGGATCTACATAGACTCCGGCAAGAAAATGGGTGTTTTGGAAAAGATTTTCGCCACATTTTCGCATGGAGGTCAAAAATTCCACTAGCAATTTTCCGCCATTGTCTTGGAGAAATTTTGCAAGTTTTTGCCACTCCTTCATGTAAACTCCCATGACAATTTACTTTAAAAATTAGGTAATTTTTAAAGTAAAATTTGACTTTGTCAGATCTCTTATATTGTTAGTTTCGTGCCATTCAGCTTTACTTAATATCATTTCTATGGCTCCAGCCGCAGCTACTTGTTCACAATAATGCTTAAAAACAAGTAGACGATCAACCATTGCAAACGTTGAACCCCAATGAGTCACAGTATCCAAAGGTTGGGTTAGCCCATGAGTTTTTAGAAGAATACTGCGAATATTTGGGTTTCGTAATGATAAATTTTAAATTTTAAAAATTATTTTAAATAATGAAGTTACACAAAATTTAAATAAAAGACAAGTATCAATAATAGCTTTTATAGACTTTAGCAAGGCTTTTCATAATATTGACCCATAAAATTCTATTAAAAAAATTAGAAAATTACGGTATAAGAGGAGATTTTCATGATCTTATCAAAAATTACTTAAAAAATAGAAAATCCAAAATCAAAATAAATAATTTGATAAGTAAAACTTACAATGTTAAGAGAGGTGTACTACAAGTCTAAAATTTAGGTTCTCTGTTTTTTTTTATTTTATATATAAATTCTATTAGTGATATTATTAAAAAGTGCAAGATTTACATTTATGCCGATGGTGTAATACTAATAAGTAGCAACCAAAATCAAACTTTTACTTCAATAAATCTTCAACAAGATTACTCTTCAATAACAGTAAAATATAAAATTTTGAATAGAGAAGAAAAATTATTTATAATGTAGTCTTGAAAAAAATATATAAATATAAAAACATTAGAGAAAAAAATACTCTTCTGAAAACAAAACAAGACTTAGTTGGTTGAAGATTTTCAATATTCCTAATATTGATATTCCTAATATTAATATAAAGTTTGGATTTAGAGTAAATGAATATACTTACTCAAAGATATTTAGACAAATAAATTGGAATAATTATAATTGTAATAATTTTAGAGAAATCAAAAACCAATTAGTAGTCAATTAAAATGTAGTAAAAAACTTCCAATCTATTCTTCAACATTAATTAAATTTTTTTTTTTGAAAAGACCGTTAAGCTTTCCAGCACCTATAAAACAGGAATAATTCTGTAATTACACCTAATAGGACTGATAAACATTAAAAAAAAATCTGGAGCAGTGGAGCAGTCAAAAACTTGTGTGCTCCGGCTCCGCTCCAGCTCCGGGTAAAAACCCATTGCTTCACTGCTCCACTGCTCCGTGCTCCAGCTCCGGGCTCCGCTCCAAAGCCCTGGAATACTGATATGAAATTGCTATTTTTTTGTTAATTCCAGAGTTGAGGTTATTCTCTCATTTGTAACATTCTCCATCCATCTGTAATGAAATTAGTAATCATGCAGGTGAATTACCTTCACAGAAGTAGCTTTTTCTTATTAATTTTAATTAACCAAATACTGGAGTATAATGATGTAAAATCACAAAAGGTATCTATGACTTGATCAAATTCATCTTGATCCACAGTACAAATTCTTTTTCCGAATGTTATCTATAGGTTACTAATACGTGTAAGTGATTGGGAGTGTCAGTTTATTATATTGTCGACGTGGTAACTCAAATTGTAAATCATTGATTACATCCACTTTCATACGAATGAAATTGGTCTTATTGTCTGTTTATATTTTGGTGTTCATAAACCTTCTAAGATCCTTTCCACATGAAATTTTGCAGTTAATTATTTAGAAGAATTGATTTAATTCTTTAGTTTTGTTATTTTACTTTCTTCAAGTTGAAACTGGCTTTCTTTCCATAAAGCAAGATAATTAAAAAAAAAAAGTCTTATTTAAATGATATTGATAATAAAGTTCTATTTTTAAAGAAAAAGTTCCACCATTTAATATATCACTGATTATTTCAGTAATTGTCAATATTTATAACATGTAGGTTTATTTCATGGATGTATTTTTAAGAAACAGACTTTATCACAATTATCAATCCAGATAAAGTTTAGTAAAAACATTCTCCAAATATTTAAATACAGAAATTGAATGTGGTATCTGCACCAAATGTAGCCACTTCCTTAGAATTGTCCAGGTGCAAAATGGGTTTAGACATTCTAAATGAGTTCAATTTCACGAGCATCTTGAAATAACAGTTGACCTTTTGAATTAAAACTAGCTTGAATAAATGATATCTGCGCTCCAACCAATACTTGTGTTCCTGTTAACAAGTTAAGCGTTTGAGTAGCAAATTGTAAGGGGTTGCGTTGTTTTGTGTTTACTAAAAAGCTGTGAATTGATTTATTCATAAATATTCCTAAACAATATCAGTCTCAAAAAATTAATTACCGCTACTTTCCTCACCATTTGGTATCCGGTGATAAAACAGACGAAATCAAAGATATTTTGCGATATGTAATCACGAAACAGAGAACAGTTCAAGATCTCTGAATCTGTCATTACTTTACTGCAAATTTTGCGTTTTCTTTTCACAGTGTAAGAATGAATTAAAAAATTTCTTAGAAGATTTAAATGGTTTCCCTGTTATCGCTTCATAAGCATTACAATAAACATATGATGACAATTCAGAAACACAATGACCTTCAAATTACATTTTTTATTTAGATTAAATTTAAATCAACACAATTTTTATCGAATTTTTTTAAAGAAGGTTTAAACTCTAAAAAACTATTTAATTGTTTATTAATTTCATTACCAATTCAAATTTTAACTACTAAATTAAGCGAAAGCGACATATTGAAAATTAAACATTTATGTAAAATATCAGATATTAAGAAATGAGCAAGAAAATATAAAGAAAGTTTTTGTGCTCTTTCAGGGAACTATTTACGAACTTCATTTTAAGTGAAAAGAAATAATCAGAAGGTTTTTTGGTTCAGGCTACTTCCGGTTTTGTAGGGGCAGGAAAATGATGGCAATTAGACAAAATCTTGTTTATAATTACTTTTTTTTTTTTAATGTTTACAAGGTCTATTAGGTATACGTATCTTGATAATATCTATGGTGTAGGTGCTGATAGTTTGATGTAAGTATATAAAAATTAAGTGTAGTTAAGTTAATCTTAAAAATTAAGTGAAGTTAAGTTTAGTTAACTGAATCAATTATTTTGAGAATGAATATGATATCCATTTTTTAGAGTTGCTCAAATATTGCAAATGGGGGTCTAGATTTACTAAATGAACTTAATGCAGGCCGCATTTGAAATTGTTCTTGTCCTTAAAATTACAACGACTTTGAATAAACTAGTTGTTGCGACAATCCATAGTAGTGTCTCTTCTAACTTTTTTGTAAATGTTGGATTGATTGAAATTGATTTTGTTTTTATTGAAAAACATGATTTGACTTCTTCTATTTACTTTGTTACACTTATTTTTTACGTTTAAAAATTCTGCAATGATTCAGTATTTTATAAAGATTTAGTAAAACCTCAAGTATTTTCAAGATAAAATTATTTTAAATTTAAATGGTATATATTTAAAACATAACATAAAGCATTTAAATTTATTCTTAATCTACAGTAAAAAAAATGATCTTCTAATATTGTAATATTTTAAATTATCGCAAATTCCTTATTCGAATCATCTTATTTTACTTAATAGAGAATTAGAGAGAATAATCTAATCCAGTTTCCCGTGGCACATGGTTATTTATATTTATAAATGAGAGTTGCAATGATAGGAAGACTAGAATAGACCGAAGTGTGTTTAACTATTCTAGCCTTCTGGTGGACAGGAAATACGAGAAAAAGCACCCTGTGTCATAAACTGTCAATAAAGCCTCAGTTTTCTAATTTTCGATCACAGACGAACGAACACATATAGGACAAGACTGATTCAAAATTATGTATTTTTTAATCAGAAGATATTAGAAAATTATTAATCTAAATTAAGAAGAATCCTATTTTTTTAATACGTGAATCCCATTACTAACATTTCCCGATGTCTTTAAATGACAATTATTTTTTTGAACCTATCTTCTAAAAGATGGAAGACTGATGGTCAGATCTATTCGTCTAAAAATAATATCCAAGCTAAGTTTCGTTTTAACAGTTTATGCTCAGCGATTAATAAAATAAGAATAACTTAGACGAGTCTTTTGGAAACAATGTGTTATTTATTCAAGCATGAAAAATGTATTTCTGAAAACTTTAAGTTGTCTCCTCAAATATATCTCAGTGCTAAGTCTGTTACTTTTATTATCTCTTTAAGCATTTTTAATTTGAAATCTAACTGAAATCTGATGATAAATTTATTTAAATTGCTTACATTTTAAATACTACACTTGCCTCCGAAGAACACGTTTAATTGGTTCCTTGTTCTTTGAAACCGTGTTGTTCGAGACTACAAAAAACGGGATTCCGTTTCAAGTGCGAAAATAAAAACGTTACGTTTTAAATGCTTTTTTGTTAAATTTTGTTAAATTAAAATTTTTAGTTTTTGAATTCATATTGATAAACACTTCTAAGAAGGACTGATAAGAAGACAAATCAAAAAGTTTTGGAAGAGGTGGAAGAACAGAAAAAACTATTACAGGATATTGAGAAAAGAAAACCAAAATGTTTCGGACAAATGATTAGACATAACAGTTTTATAAAAATTATTCTGGAAGGGAAAATTGCAGGAAAAAAGGGAAGAGGAAGACCAAGAAGAAAATTCTTGGATGACACACAAAGGGTTCTGGAATTCCGAAGCTATTATGAATTAAAGAGAACGGTTGAGGACAGAAGAGCATGGTTGCAGCGACAAGGCGGAGCCTTTAGTACCTGATGACTTCTAAGAAATCTTGTATTATATATTTCAAATTAATTTCTTAATTAGTTTTGAAAAAAACGTTTTATCTTAAATTTTTATTATCAAAATAAAAAAAAATATTAAAAAAAAAATTTAAATTAAAAAAAAAATAATAAATGTATTTTATTTTTTTTCAAAAGAATTACTCGAAAATCGTGTTCTTTGAAACCGTGTAATTCGGGGGAATGTATCCGTGTTCTTCGAATCTCGTGTTCTTCAAGTACCGTGTTGTTCGGGGGTTACCTGTACTAATAACCTTGTACTGATTACCATTGTCTGATATTGCACTAAAAAATCCTCGAACATGTTAAATATGTATTCAAAGATGTAATCAATGACATTTGATCTTTACAAACTAATTACCATCATTTAGAAAATAATTTCAATAACGGATTCAATTTCTTAAATCTTTATGTACATATCGTTTCATAAATAAGGTGTAGGAGTTCAATATTCTGAATAAATCCGACAACAAAATTTTTAGATTTCAAAGCTTTTCTTAAAGTTGTTACCCATGGATTTAGTTTTGCATTTTTTATCAATCAATGCTAAAATCAATTTGTCTATTGTGATTAATCTATATTACTAAAATATTTTATTTCTCTGTCAGTCTGTCTGGCTCAATTGTTGTGATTTGTGAAAATAGAAGTAACTAGTTGCAACCCGTGAAGCATTCACGGAAGTAAAACACATTTTACCTTAGTTACCTATCTATAGTATATTTATTAAAAAAAAACTTCAATTACACTTTAATTTACCTTTTACCAAGATTTTGATTCTAATTTTGATGAAATCGTCTTTATGTCCAGAACAAGCAAACACTTTGTCGAAAAAATTATTTGGAAAAATTAATGAATTATAAAATTTTACTTTTTTTTCAGTATATTAAATTAAAAATCACTTTTATAATTTTTTTTTATTCACTAAATGAATAGATGCAAAATTTTATAATTTTTTCATGCTTGAGTATTTTTTTTTTTTTACTTGTTTTTGAATTAAAATTTTTGGATTGATTTAGAATAATTAAAGATTGCTACCCATGAAATATTCACGGATGTAAAACAAATACCACATTTTTGAAATACCGTGAAATTTTTCAAAAACACAAGATTGAAAAAGATGTTCCAAGCTCATTTTCTAAAAGTCATTACTTCCATAACAGCCAACGTATAAATTGAATGATCACTATGCAAAATTTTGTTAAAATGAAACAAAATATGTATTGATCATGGTAACTCTTGTAAGCATGTAATTATCCATATTGAGAGGTTAGTTTCGAAATATGCTTGAAGAGTCAATAAGGTGTGAGATCACGTGTTATTAATGAAACAATACGTGTATAGTAGTTCATGACTTAAAATAATATATTAATATATATTAATTATATATATATATTATATATATATATAAATATATATATATATATATATTAATATTTATTGATATATTTATTAATAATAATATATAAAAATAATATTTATAACGTTTTTTTACACTAAAAATTTAAACTAAGGTGGAATGGGGTAAGATCGTAAACACCGTTTAATATAAATCGTTTTTAATATAAATTAAATTACACAAGCTAAGAGATAGAAAACTGTATTAGGTTATTATGAAATGATCGACATAGATATGTATTATTAATTGGGGGAATAACCCTATTTATGTTCAAACATAAAGTACAGCTACTTGTACTGTACACATGACTAAACTTGACTTGTCCAACAAAGTGCCGTCATTTTTCAGTGAATTTTGTCTCTTGTTTGCTTATTTTTGGTAAGTATAAAGAAGATTGCCTGAAGTTTACGTTAAATAATACAATCCTTTTCGATTCTTTGAAATTTACTGTGAAAAGCACTACTCCGGTCTTAGCCCGAAAATATTAGTCACGGCGCAATTTCGGAGCATGCGGCGGGGTAAGACCGCAGTTGCTGCACGCTGCAGGCGCTCAAACTTTTTTTTAATTTTTCTGGATTCTTGCTCATGCTTAATTTAATAATATTTTTATAACTTTTTTTAGATCCAAAAACATTCAATCTTTATAAATGTGTACTTATTTACTAACTTTTTAACTAAGCAACTTATTTCAATGCGGTAAAAAACATTTTGTAAATGGCTTATGAATAATTCTAATTTTTCCCCATTACATAGGAAGATAGATTTCATTATGTTTTAAACAGCTGTTTACGAATTTGCCCCGTACATGCGGCAAGTTCGGAGCAGTTGTAATTATTTAAAATTTTCTATAAAAATTTAAATTTACAATATAAATGGGTGTTTTTGTCAATAGAAATTAAAGAATATTAATTTCACTCCGTCTTGGTATCAGTTTATGTTAAATATTTTAAAAAGAATTTATCAAATAAATGGTTAAATTCAAACTTAACAAAAACCCCGGTCCGAACTTACCCCGCTCCACCTTACATACAAATACAAAATTGATTTACCAGTTTCGCAGTAGTCAGCGCTACGCTTTGTCATTATAAGTTAACATCTGCCCTAAAATAATAGACTCCTCTAAATTGAGGCTATGAGAGAGTGCCCCACAGCGCTTTACAGCGGCGTAGGAATTTTATTTCTAGGTCATTTTTTTATTATTTACTAAATGAATAGATGCAAACGTTTATAATTATAAGTTTATAATTACACATTTGTTAGTGTTTTTTTTAAATTAAAAATACACTAATGAAATTAAATACACTTTAAATTAAAATATTATCTCTCCGACTCTCTCCACTTTCATGGCAAATAAACATCCGTACGTTTTTTGCCCATTAATAGTACGATTTCTACAAGTTCGCTACGGGAATCGAACCTGCAATCGACTGAACCGAAGTTAGACGTCTTATCCATTAGGCTCGGGGACTATATTCTAATTTCTCTAAAAAAAAAAAAAAAATATGTCATAGATGCACTCGCTGGTTCTAAAAGCAGTCATGGGTTGGGAGAATCCTCTTTTATCAAGTACCTTGTTATGAAATGTTAATGAGATAATATTTATATTAATTATAAACATCAAACGTAGAAAATAAATTAAAAATAAGAATTAAATATAAAATTGTAAATTTTGAAGAAAATTTTATACATAAGACTATTGTAAGCAATTTCGATAAATCTCATTTTCTTTCATTTTTTTATAATTACAATAGTTTATCAAGATTTGGTTGATCAAGATTTGGCTACAAGCATTTGATTTTCAAAAATTAAAAATAATTTTGGTTTAAGAAGAAATGAATTTATTCTTTTCAAAACTTTTTCTTCAGTTGAACTGGGAAAACTATGATAGCAATAGCATTAAAGTAATAAAAAATCAATTAATTTCTTTGTAATCTTTTAATTATCTTTTCACGAGACGGCTTGCACAATATTGTGTAGAAAATTAATTTTTTTGTTTTTAGAAAATATTTATATTATATTTATATTTTTTATTTTTATTCTTTTCCAAATTCCTATTCCTATTGTTCTTTCTAGGACAATATTTATAAATATGAACTTCTTTCTGTACTATTTAGAAGCATGCATAAGTATTGAAATTTGATGTTTCCAGGACTTACCACTAGGTTCGCTGCTGTCAAATTGTCTCCCAAGTTAACAATGAGTTAATCCCCAAGTGTCGCATATTGTCTATATGGTATTTGCTAATATTCATTGTTAAACATATTCACAAAAATTCACTGTTAGCTTCTAATAATTTTAACTTTCTTAGATTCTAATGATTTTTTTAGGAATATTTATCATCTTCTGGTGATAATTTATTGATTAGAATTCACTTGGAAAAGATTTACAATACAAAACAAAGATTTTCCTTAATTAGAATTTTTGAGTAGCAAATTCCAAAACTATTAGGGGAACACACACAGACTGTGTTGATGAACTAAACTTTGCTAGATTAATAAAAAAAATAAAGAAGTTTAATTGTTAGAAATCCGATTAAACTATCAATTGTACTTAAATAAATGGCAACTGTTTTTCAGTAAAAACAGAACAAGAAATTATTCCCGAACCTAGTAAATTACTTTGCTGTAATACCTGTACATTTTCTAACAACAAATATGGAATCTATCAGATATTCGTATTTTTAAATCAACAAAAGAGCATTCAAATGAAATGTAGCCGAACATTGTAATTAAAGAAAACATTAAATGGAAACTGACTTTCAGAAACAGATATCGAGTTTCCGCAAAGTTAGTCTTTTCTTCAGAAGAAACATCTCTAAATCCCATTTCCAAATGGATAATTCTGTGAAATAAAGATAAGAAACCTCAGAATTGTTAACAAGATAGAAGACATTCAGAAGATGGTGTCAATTGATTATCTTGTATTGGAAAAATACATTTGTTCCCATCGGATTTGTTATCCGTCGGATCTGTTCGGAGACTGTTCAAAAACTATTCGAAATATCGTGAAATATTTCAGATAAGAAGCAGTCATTGAATCATTCAATAAATTTCAACAATTTATTTTAGTCTGAAAACGCCAGTATTTGTAGTTATCTTAAACTTTTGCTTTTTATGTTTTTTTCCCCAAATCACCCAGACACTCTTCAATATAGTACTGTAAAAAATGCAATGTTTCAATCATCAGTTTTCATTGCCTATTTTGGAAAAAAAGTTCACTGATTTAACTTCGAAATTAAAAATAATCTTATGCAAGACCCAAATAAACATGTTAATAAACTGTATAAAATAATAAAAAATGCGCGTAATAATAATAGAAATAAATATAAAAGAGATAAACCTACTAATAATGTAACAAATTATAACAATTAAACTTATAGACAACCTTGGATGAACAAAGAGATTATGAATCACACAGAGGAAAAAAATAAGTTATTTAAAAAACATAAAGGAAACAAAACAAACAAAAACTATGAATTATTGTACAAAAGAAAAAGAAATTGGTTAAAAAATTTTATAATTAAACAAAAAAAAAATAGATGTTTTGGAAACTAAATAAAAAAAGATCACAATTCCAACACTAATTTATGGAAAATTGTAAATAAAGAAATATGTTATAAGCAAAATAAGTCAGATAAAAAAATAAACTTTTAGAAAGTCATTATACTGAAGTTATTTTCAAGAACTATCGCAAAACTTTCACACACAGAAACAGTTCTATAAATAACTCAGAGACACTTCATAAATTAAATTATGAAAACAACTCTTCAATTAAGTCAATGGCTTTTCTTCTACCGAATTCAAATGGTATTAGAAATACGATCATTAACCAAAGATTACAGTTTTCAACTGGAATTGATACCATCTCTATAAACGAAATTAAAGATTTCAAAGACAACATTTCTCTTTTAATTGTTGAATTATTTGAAAATATTTTTGGTACAGGTATTTATCTAAATCTTTGGAAAATTGCGTACATCATTCCCATCTTTAAAGGAGGTAACATTAACAATTTTGAAAATTACAAACCAATTTCTTTACTCTCCAATATTTCAAAAATTTTCGAGAGCTATTTATCTAATTCAATTTATAACTTTATTAAAAATAAAAACATTTTAAGTGAAAATCAATATGCCTGTCAACCTAACAATAGTACAATTAAATTATTAATAAATTTAAATCATTTTATTAATGAAAATTTAAATAAAGGTAATATAATATATATTGCTTTTATTGACTTTAAAAAAGCCTTTGATAATATTAATCATAAATTACTTCTACAAAGGTTAACCTAATGGGCTTGAGAGGCAATATATACAACGTATTAAAAAGCTATTTACAAAATAGGAAATTTAGAATAAAAATAAATAATTCCATAAGTAAACTCTATAATATTAATTCTGATATGCCTAAAGGATCCAATTTAGGACCATTATTATTTAATTTACATATAAACTCAATAAATAATTGTATCAAATTTTCAAAGATTTTCATTTATGCTGATAACGTTATACTCATTAATTGTGATAAGAATCAAATGAATGCAATTAATTTTCTTCAACAAGATCTGAATAATGTTATTAAGTGGACAATTAATAATAAAATGAATATTAACCGTGATAAAACGAAAATTATGATTATCAAAAATAAAAATAAAATTATAAATGAAAACTATTTTATTACTCTTCACAATCAAAACTGTGAAAGATTTAACACTGAAATTACAAACAACTGCACTTGTAACAATCTTGAATTTGTAACTCAACAAAAATACTTAGGACTGTACTTGGATGAAAAATTTACTTGGGATATACAGTACAATTCAGTTATCACAAAATTACACACCTACACATATATCTTTTTTCACATTAAACACTTAATTCCTTTTAAACTGAAATTAATCATTTTCAAATCTTTAGTCGATTCAGTTTTGGATTATGGTTTGGAATGTTGGATTTTTATGAATAAACAACAAGTTAAAAATATAAATAAAGTAATTTTAAAAATATTTGATAATGTTTATATTAACTTTAACAAAATGCCCGTATTAGAAAAAAATAACATTAGAAAAAGTTTAAGATACTGACCATCAAAGAAAAATTTATTTACAAAACAATTTTGAAAAATATTTTTTATGTCAACCAGATCAAAAATAATTATAATGAGGGAAAAACAACTAGACAAAATTGGTTAAGAATTTTTCAAATTGAAAGATTAAATAATAATTTTGGTCAACGATTAGAAAATAAAATAAAGTACAATTTATTTTGTCAATTAAATTGGAAAAATTATAATTTGAAAAAAACTAAAAATATGATAAGTATTAAAAATCAATTAATATCTGACTTAATTGATGAGAAAATAATTTTTAATTTTTAATTTATATATTTTTTTTTAACATATTAATCAATTCAGCACCTATATCACAGGTATGCTTCCTATAAGCATACCTAATAGGACTGGCAAACATTAAAAAAAAAATAAAAAAAAATAAAGTTATGGTTTCTTTTATCTTTAACTAGCAATCCCATTAAAGTTTTAGTGATCACGTGACCTTGGATTCTGAGGTCATTTTCTCGTAACCTCTGACCGCGACCGGAACTATCTTTAAAAAGTTCATTTCGATGAGAGGAACAACTTTCTTTACATTTTGGTAATCTAAAATGAACGGTTTAGAAGTTGACCTTAAGTCACTTGACTTCCGGTTGACCCACACAGTTAAAGAAATAAAAGTAGTCATCCTCAATATTATACACTACCTAACATTTGAAACCTTATGTGGATAAAAAAATTTTGTCTTATAGTTTCGGAGGAGTAGTGGTGAGAAAAAAACAAAACAAAACCAAGCTTTCTTTTATACACATACATTTTGCAATATTTATATTTTATTAGCCGGGTACCGTCGCCTCGCTCCCGAACCCTTGCATACATAGCATCAAAAAAAAAGCAACATTATTTATTTAGCGAATTAATATCGAGATCGAAAAATATATGAGTTCACAGCCCGATGTTTTCTCCTCCTGATAACTCAGATGTATTGCCGGTTGGCCGCCACTCACACTTCATAGTCCTTTTAAAGCTAAAATATAAATTCTCTTCATTCCCTATTCCGTGGGAATTTCGAAAAATCCGACCTTATTCCTTGTCTACATCATAAAGGGAACCTCTGTGCAAAATTTCTGGTTTCTAAGGGTTCTTCATAAGGGTTTGGGCTGGGCGTTGATGAGTTGGTGAGTCAGGACTTTTCTTTTTATATATAGAGATGAAAGAGTATTGCTCCGATATTAAATTATTTAAGTTATAATAATTTAATTATTTTAAGTTTGAGTTATTTTTAAAGTTATGAAAATATTTATGCTTGAAAGAAATTTTTTATTTATTATTAAGTTGAAATGAATGAGTTGAGAAAATAAAAATATGTAAATTATAATAAGTCATGACGTAATAGATTTAGAGACTAAAAAGAATCACATGACTAGTTAGCAGAAGTTGTAGAGAGTCCGATGCTAGACGTGGAAGTGTGAAGTCCGCTGTGTTAATGAAGAAGGGAGATGTCCCTTGATCCAATGAGTAATATTGGAGTCTTGCAATCAAGAGAAGGTATTTATTATGAACAATTTATTTGAAACGACGAATGCGTTGCGTCGAAAGGAATCGTTCATTACTCAGAAATAATGGATTGCAAGTTAGTAATCGACGAAGTGAGTTCCATCGAAATGAATCACTAAATGAAAGGTTTAGTAAAAGAACTGAAGCGGAAATTAATTAGTAATGAAGATAATGCTTTTAACAAGATATCAGAATTACTGAAGATAGAACTAAATACGATAACTAGGTCGAGTGAAATTAATTAAGAAGGACTTAATACATTATTCCAAGGGGATAGCTATTGAATAATCCGAAGCAGTATTATTGTCGAACGTAATAAGGAGTCAGGAGTAAATGAACTATAAAGTATTTTAAAATAAATGGTATAATATAATTACCGAAGTATCTGAGAACATTAAGAAGATAGGATTATAATATATTAATCGAAAGAAATTAATGTTCGAAGACCGACATATCCCGGACCCTGTATCGTGCGAAGAAACTGAAGTGGACTCAACTAAAGAAAACTAACTCAAGAAAGCTGAGTGGCGTGAACCAAAAGCAATAGGAAATATTAAATATTTCTAAGAATAGAAGACCTAGAAGCAAGAAGGCATTTAGGCATCGTTTACCTGAAACGAAATAAGGAAATATAAACGACTACAACTAGAAGGTATTAATTACCGAAGTAGTTACTCAAAGAAAAAAAAAAAATATTTTTTTTTTCTCTTCTACTAAATAGAACTCATATGTTTAGAGAATTGAAGTCCATGAAGGATTTAATAATCATTTTGCAAATAGCAAATTAGGATAAAGAAGTTTCGTAAAGACTACGGACTTTAAGAAATAATTAATTGAATTACGGTGAAGATAAAAGAAAATAACCAACGGGTTATTAGTTCAAGTTTAGAGCGCAGTTGTTTGTATTTTCCAAAGGATATGTGGAAATACATCCTATGGCGAAGAAGAGAATCGTCATATTTAAAGTGTAATTCAAAGTACATTAGGAATTATATCAGTGTTAGTGATTATGTGTAAATCATATTAAGTGCAACAATACAACGCCGTGTTTAAATTGATCCAAGAAGTAGGATACCCCAAAGGGATCAACTCAGGTGATAGCTGAAGTTACAACGTTACTGTAAGTACTTTAATTTTATTATTTTCCCTTTTGGATGGGGTAAGATAGTACAGTGAGAAACAATCGACATGCTATTGTTCCATACGGATATTGGAATGAATTCAGAGTAATCTTCTTAAGATAAGAAGTATAACTATAAAGTATGTACTAGGTGAAAAATTATTACCGTTGTATCACGTAGGGATAAAGAAGTCATTAATAATTGATAATAGCATGCAAGTGATAAGGCGTCATCATAAATGATATTAAAAGTAGAAATAGTGAACAATGAGTTGTTGCATTATAAGTGTGTGAACTAAGAGATTAATAGGTTATTGCTTTTATGATTAAAGTAAATTATTCAGTGATAAGAATACTAGATAGAAAGTGTAACATTGAAAGAATGTTTAATACACGTGATTAGTAAGTGTATATCAGTGCATCTTAAGTTATTGAATTTTTGGAACTATGAAAGAAGACACCAGAGACTAAGTAATACTATTGTACATAGGTGTATTGTATCCAAGAATTTTTAAAAGAATACCAAAGTAAATTTTAAATGAAATTTATGAAGTTCTGCCTAATTTTATTGTATACACATCTGCTTAATAGTAGGGATCTGCGTAATTACCCCAGCAAGTATAACAATCATGCATTCGAAGTGTGCATTTTGAATTTATTATTTCTGTTAATATATTTTTTCATTTCTTTCTTCATTAACTAGTTACATATTGTGTATTGGTAATTTCAGTTTTTAAGACAGAATCTTTACATAATATAAACTTTCATTAATATTTAAGACAAGACCTATGTTGCTTTTCTTATAAAATAATATGATATAATTATGTATTTATAATAAAAAATAAATTATATGAAATTCTTTTCATAATTAAATATAATTGTGCTTTCTACATTTCATTTGTTATAGATTAAAATGTTTATTTTTTCTTTCTTTATAGGTAAGTCAATTTACTGTCCACTTAGAATTATAGAAAAAAAGAAGTAACTCCTAAAGTAAGTAGTTGGTCGTCTTATATTTTAGATTAAAGTTTTTATGTTGTAGACTGGTGTGCAAAACTTAAGGACAGGGCATGTTTTGACTGTAGCGCAGAGGATTGGCCTCGATATACGAACTTCATACCAACTGAAACTCATTACTTAACAAAATGATGAGGAAAACAACACTGATACCAACTGCAGATACAAAATACATTTAGAACTTTATTCAGAATTGGTTATATCCTTCATTATTACCCAAATTCTTTGCTTCTGATCAAATACGGCTCTAATAGACCAATAACCATTGTTTGAAATTCACTCTTTCGATTTTGGAAAAAAAAAAGAAATGCCAATTAATTTTCTAACATCTAATTAGAATGTATTTAACTTTGCTAAAGTCATTGGAAATCTTTAACGATTGTTAAATCAGTTTTAAATCATTAGTTACATCCTTCTACGAATATTCCAGTATTAATCGTTGTGATTTTACGTTTTAGTTGTCTAACAGAGACACGTTTTCATTGAACATTTCCTAATC